>JAJDFF020000257.1:0-48218 GCA_021527025.2 Geoglossum cookeanum | reverse complement strand
TTTTTTTTTTTTTTTTTTTTTTTTTTGAGCTGGCGAGGGGGGGTTCTGGCTGACGCGCTGACGATCGATGGCTGATGGCTGATGGCTGATGGCTGATGGCTGATGGCTAGGGCTGGTGCTGGGGGGAGGTTCACCCATGCCACGCCACGCTACGCTACGCTGCACGCATGCTCGGCGGTGGTGGTTGTGTATTGGGTAGATGGGTGGCGTGGTGGTAGCGTGGTGGTAGCGCGGCTTTTGTCGTTGTTGTTGTTGTTGTTGTTGTTGTTGTGTTACCTTCGGGATTTGGCTTTGAGCTCAGGGTTGGAAAGGTACTTTTTTTGAATAAATTTTTTTTTTTGGCGGTGACGGTAGTAATAATAGCCTTTCATAATTTTTTTTTCCCTTCGAGAGATGTTCGTTTTGTTTTTATTTTATTTTATTTATTTATTTATTTATTTCCCCCCCCCCCCAAAAAATTGCAGGAAAAACCTCTTTTTTTTTTTTATTTAAATTTTTCGATTTTCATCCAATTTTCATCTCCGGCTTTTAAGTTATTTTAGCAGCTGACTAAGATAACTAGGCGGGAAAAAAAAAAAAAAAAAAGTAGTAGAATATTACTACATGTACTACTGCCGCTGCTACTCTACTGTCACTACCATCACTACCACCACTACTACTATTGTTATTTTACTGCTGTGCTGAGTGAGCGTGGAGCGTGGAGCGTGGAGCGTGGAGTGTGAGGGGAGGTGCATGGATGAGGTTTTTAATTTAGTGCTGGTTGGGGGACGGACGGATATGGCGACAAAAGCAGGCTTTTTTGGTTTGGTGATACTTTCCATCGTCGTATGTTATGTGTGTATGTGTGTATGTATGTTATTTACGTAATACCGATCCGTTTGATGTTTTCGCGAGAAAGGGCATCTTTTTTCTATGCATTTTTACTCTCAAAATACTTTTTAAGATTCCTGTCTAAAGAAAGTTTCTTTCCCCCCCCTTCCCGGGTGAGAATCTATCTACTATGCACGTAAGAAAGCTCTCGGTTGCTATTCAGATCTACATTTTTTAATTTTTTTTTAATTTTTGTTTTTTTGGGCTGAGATCTGGGATATTAAGCATACATGCGGGAAACAATATCCCGTTAGAGGGGAAATTGGGAAGGGGGGCAGTGCTCGAAGTTGTTGTCAGCCCGCCCGAATCGGGGAAAGAAATGTGGCTCACCAGCTTTGACGGCTCGGGTTTCTGGTTCTTCTACATCCCAGCAAGAACCACGATTTCTGTTGGCGCCGGGGCCATGGTAGGGACCGGGCCATGGCCGGGTGCAGGATGGAGGGAGGGCCGAAAATGTCTTGATGTCTTGGGCACGGAAATACCCCTGGAAGAACCTGTCCACTGGCTGCCCAGCTCCGAGGGTGTTGCCTGCTGAGATTGAAAAACTCAGATACGCATCGCATCGCATGGGATGGGTGGGTGTCTCGCTCTCGAGGTGTTCCCAGCAGGACTGCGCTGCATGGTCGCGAGGTGGGTTCGAGATGGCCGAGATGCACGGCGAAAACTCTGACCTGCACCTGTCGTTCCTGTTGCGGGGTAGCCACACCACCACCACCACCACCACCACCACCAACCCTCCACTACCACTACCCACCACTACTACTATTACTACTCACCATGCACAATATTGTACTTGTGCAACATACGCTCGGATAGTTCTCGTTCCTTGGTAGGGATCATCGCTAGGCACCCAGGCCACGGAACGCCTGAACCGTGACAGAACGAAAGCGCGGAGCTAGCTGTGAAGCGTTCAATGCCCGTTGTTTTTTGTTTTTGTGTTTTTTTTTTTGGTTTGGGAGTGCCAGAGGAATGGGGAACCGGGGTCTTGTGGTGGGTGGAGCGGATGAGGTACTCGCGGTCATCTGACCTTTTCTATATATGTACATGTATGTGTGTATGTGCAGTGTGTGCAGTATTGTACGTGATGCTCCAGACAAACAAAGAAAGGCTCATTATGCGTCTTATTCTCTTATCGAGATGCCGCTGACCTGGGGAAACCGTTAGGCGCAGCTGTGGGCTCGAGGCCCTGGGCGGTGGTTCGGGAAGCATTCCAGAAGCCATAACCGCCATCGCAGTTCGTGATAGGGCCGGTCGCATGGATGCCTGATTTAGATTTGGTAATCCTTCGTTATGCGAGCGAAGTGTTCCAGCCAGAGCGGGAGTTTTAATTTGGAAAATGCCATCGGTAAGACTGGCTGCAGCGGACATACATGACCAACCCTTGGGCGAGTTATTCCGGGGGCAGCGATTCGTTGCCTGGTCCCGCCTGCATTTGTCATTGCTGGTAAGAGCAGCAGCGGCAGTCTGATGTAACAGGGCGTTGGGTTTGTGGTTCACACGCTCCGGCAGGGGCTGGACCCGCTCGCGGGATAACGATAAATCCGATTACTGATTCCGAGGAAGAGCAGCAGCACGCGGCCGGAAAGGGAGCACGCAGTCGTCGCTAGTGGGCCAACGGAAACACACTGCAGCGGTCCGACGCTGTCGCCGCACCCCTGCTGTCAGGACAGATCGTTGCAGCAGATGCTTGCTGGTGCAGAGAACAATTGTCGAACGTTGGAATGTCGATGCTGCTTGCGACTGGAAATAGATGTTTGTCTAAGCTGTCGATCAGACAGCAGTGGGGGGTCTCTGTGTCGCATATTGCCGATCCTACGTCAACAGCAAGCGGTTGTGGGTCTTGCACAGCAAATCATTTCTGTTGGCAGCCACGCGAACAACAGGATTTCGTTGAGGTCGAGGACTGCAATCACCAGCCACACTGCGGTTACATGTCCGGCAGTGGTTGGCTGCCCAAGCTGCCCAAGTTGCCCGTGCTATGGTAGTGTGGTACACTCCTGACTCGTGCACGACGACATCCTCGGGCGATCATGCAAGACATGTCCAGAGAATGGAAGGCCGGAGATGGTTCCAGGCCCTGGGTTCGGAGGTGCCCGCCCAATGTCGCTTGCAGGTGGGTGATGGCCTTCGACCAACCAGGTCACCCAAATGCCGCTTCGGCAAAGTTAAGTTATCGCGAACAACACAGCCTCGTTCCTGATCTACGATCTATGGTCCCACTCTCTTCCGTGGGAGTGGCTTGTGCTGTACTATGGGCGATGCGTGAATCCGGGGTAACTCTAGTGCGAAATGGGATGGTAGGCTCAGCCGGGCTCCCCCTTTTCTCCCAATTCCTGTACAGGCCGGCTGTGCAGTAGTCTCTGCTTGAAAACGTGGTGCCCTGGCCGGAGCGGCTCTAACTCCGTGCTTTTCCGCGTCTTTCTCCGGCATGGACCCGACTCCCCCCCCTTTGCGTTGGGTTTCCGGTTCTCGACAGACTCCTTGGAAGAAGTCACCCGTAGGAAAGAGCCCGATGCCCGACATTCTGCTTGACTCAGCTCTACCGCTCACCTGTCGCACGCTGTTGAGTTCCTCCTGTTTTCGATTACGTGTCAAACGCCTCACACCACGCCGAGCGACGAGGTTTACAACAACCAGAGACTCGCTAGGCTGGTTAACTCGATGGACGGTGCGCACTCAATTCGTCCCACACCATAGGCGTGCAAGCGACCACGCAATTGATCAGCTCACGTTGTCTTCGCCGTGTCAGTCCACCTCACCAGTTTGGTCATATGATCCAAGGGCCTGAGTCGTCAGTACCTGTGAACGACGGACCGGGCCCAATCAGAGGCGGTCAGCCACAGAAACATGCAGGACAACTGAGGCGCAGTGGCTTGGTTCCAGCTTATCTGAATATTTTTGTCCCAGATAGGCGAAAAGATGCCGGCGTGGGTGTTTCGGTCGGCCAGTCTGGTGCGGGCTGGGATGGGTGGTGGGTGTGGTGTGCCATGCAGCTGCGAACATCGGGACGTCCGTGTGGTGGGTGAAAATTCTGTCGCGGAGTTGTCCTCCGAGCAGCCGAAGCAGGTTGCTCGAGAACCCTCGATCCCGGGAGCAGCAGCAGAGATGCAGCAGAGATGCAGCACGCCCATGCAGCACACGGAGCATGCACTGCGCGCAGGGATTTTGCTTTCGACATTGGGCGCAGATCTGTGTGACAGCACGATCCTGTCCTGGCGCATCTGGTACAAAAACCCCAGCGGCTTGGCAGAAAGTACGTCACCGCCGTGCGCAACACTTATAGCATTCCTCCGCCCACACGGCCCAGGTCCATCGCGCCTGGGACGAAACCACCTTCTGGACAAAGGACAAGCACCAAGACCAAGACGCCCCGCCGGCCTTCTCCAAGCGGAAAACAGCAATTGCCTACCCAGTCGGCACCCACGCCCCTGTACTTGTTTCTTTCACCTTCCATGTCCCTTCCAGCGCTTTCTGCAGTCCCGCCGTCCTGAACAGTCAGCATCCCATACCCGGTGGCTGAGCTATCCGCCACAGGCCGACTATATTATATTGCCACTCGTTTACCCTTCGGCTCAGCTATGCTGGTTCAACCTACTCTCCTCCGTCGACAGAGCCTGCAACGCGAGTGTCTGCGAGACATTGACCCGAATTCGCCGTTCACAGAGTACCCGCCCTTCTGCTTCGCCTCTGCGTATCCCACCTCAACCCCCTCGCCCTCAGAGCGGAACCCAAGACAACAGCGCTACCCACCCAGCACGGACGTGGCCTCGCCAGACCTCTCCCATTGTGGGGTCGCACAGAATATCTACCCGTCATCCACTTTGATGCCGACGTCATCCTCGTCCTTCTCCCACAATTCCTCCTTGGCGCGATTGCAGCGGCCCTCTGGAGCCGCTCAAGTCTCATCGGCTGCTTCTTCGATGCAAGCCGAGCCCGAGTACCCACTGCGCAATTGGCTCTATTGCAATAACATTATACGCGGTGGCGACTTTGACGACCAGCATGGGCTCGCCGGCCAGCATCAGAAGCAGCTCGTAGAGCGGAGTGGCGGTGCAGGGAGACGAATGGGTTCACCTTTTAGTCATGGTCCGTCGCGTCCGTTCAACGCTCAGTCCGAGGCATCGCCATTTTCTCCCGGCTTTGACTCATCACACGAGGACAGGATGACACCTGCTGACCGAGCAGCACCATTTCGCTTCTCTAAAGCACCGCCTACTCCCTCTCACACGCCGTCACAAGAGTCTTTTTTGGCGCCTGCCTTTCAAAGCTATAATCCTGATAGTCAAAATTCACCGCTAAACATCGACGCACATTACCAGATGATGCGCGCGATAGAGATGCAATCTAATCTACACGATGACCACCCGCCAGCGCTTTCACCTACCCCCCAAAGACATCAGACCTACTCTAGTATAGGAAGACCTTCAGCTGAATTTCACTCACCAGCGACGCCACAAACGAGCAATGGGGATGACTTCGATGATGGATTCAGAGGTCCGTCTTGTGAGGAGAAATTTCTTACGGTTGAACAGATGGATGAGTACTTACAACTTGGTGACCCCCTAGACTATCAACCCATGGTACCCAAACTCGAGCGACCAGTGGTAGACCCATATTCGGAGGAGATTTACAATAACTCATATGCCACAACAACACCTATATCACAGTCGGGGCGGGGGAATGCGCAGCTTTCAGAGAGTAATAAGCTCTTATCCCCAACGTATCGAAATGTTTTCAACGAACGGATACATGCGGCGCAAAGTGCACATCAATCACATTCGCCAGCAAGCTCAATCTCCCGCGAGAGGTCACCCTTTCAACAAAGCTCGCCTTACGCGCTAGCATCAAACAATATGGGCTCCCAGAGGTCACCGCAAGTCGCATTCGGATCCGCTGCTTCCATAAGAGAGCAAACAAAGGCCGAGACCGATGCTTTAGAATTAAGAAGACAAATGGACCACGAATACGAGGGCCACCTGAATACACCGAAGACGATTTCACCCAAGGATACAGTGCTTGAATATCATGGCTCTGAAGATGAAGTCGCTTTGTTCCCCCCTGACGACCGCACGCAGCGCCTGACTACGGGCTCCGGCAGCGTGAACAGTCCAATGCATGGGGATTTCGAGGACAACTTTACGGAGCGGAGCTTTGGCAGCATGGTCAGCAGTAGAAGACCTAGCATGAGTGGATTCTCGACGACGGGCGCCGGTAGCGGTTTCACGTTCGCGCCGCTGTCTGTACCTGGGAACGTCCACGTTCAAGTGCCCCAGCAGTACCCGTTTGTGCCGCAACGACACCAGACGGGCGGGCTGGCCAGCCCCAGCAATCAGGCAGAGCGCACACCGGAATTCCCAGCGACGCTTGGATCGATGGAATCCAGCGCCAGTGACGCAGGGGGAGAACCGGAAGACGTCAGTGCAGAAAAACCCACGAGCGCCAAAGCCGATTCGGGCACGTACACCTGCACATACCATGGCTGCACTCTGCGATTCGAGACGCCCGCAAAACTGCAAAAACACAAGCGGGAGGGCCATCGGCAGATCAACGCCCACCACGCGCAAGCCCACTCGCCAGGCATGACGTCAGCCGCACTCTTGCGCAACAGCCAGGCAGGACCGCACAAATGCGACCGGATCAACCCATCGACCGGCAAGCCCTGCAACACCATCTTCTCGCGCCCCTACGACCTCACGCGCCACGAAGACACTATACACAATGCGCGCAAGCAGAAGGTCCGCTGCCATATCTGCACCGAGGACAAGTCGTTTTCGCGCAATGACGCCCTGACCCGACACATGCGCGTGGTTCATCCCGAAGTGGAATTCGGCGGTCGCTCTCGCCGAAAGCATCATGACTAATTGGGTTGGCACCAGACATCTTTTTTTTTTTTTTTCTTTCTTTTTTTTCTTCTTTCTTCCCGTTACTATATTAGCGATCGGCATTAGTAATGACGTCATGGGTTACGCTACCTCATCATCCGCCTGTCACTCTCTCTCTCTTTTCCCCCCTTCCTGCCCCACGTCGGCAAGTCTCATTCCAGGTGTTTTTTTAAAAGGCTTTCCGTCCTCTTGCGACTGGCGAAGTTTCGCCGGTAGCCAAGTTAATTCATGTCTTGTATATCAAACGTCTCTTTTCCATTTATATTATTCTTACATGGGTTGGGAAAAAAAACTTGTTTTGCTTGGCAGCCAAGCACCACGGATAGATTGTTCAAAAAATATCGTCATTGACGCCTTCGTCATGATACTTAGAATTGGTGGTCTTTTGCACGTACTCATCATTTTCTGCTTTTTTTCATTTACCCTGGTATATGCACTGTGTATACTGTTATCTACCATCTAGCTGTGCTAGATTCGGCCAATGTAATTGTATACTAGGATGCGATTTTTTTGATCTCATATTGAGATGAATCAGAAATGGATGGAGCAAAAGTTCTAATATTCGCTTTTGGTTTCTATAGTTCAAGTTAAAGAAATAAATAAATAAAAAAAAAAAAAACAATCTACCTCTCTCCCCTCACGCCCCGTGTTCATCGTCGCACATCGCAGCGTTCTTCGGTTGTGTGTTAGTCTATGCTTTTCAACTCGTTGTCTGCTCGGGGTGCCCTATTTTAACTTACCCTTACATCTTCATATAATGGCGTGATGCCCGCCCAGTGTTGGAACTACCTCGGGAGTTAGTCCAAGCTTTACTAACACAAATTCGGGAGTCGTTCCAAAATACCTGGTAGAAACCTTGCGCAGCCAATGCCTCTAGGCCTGGGATCGTGAGCCAGCCCGCATCCTCAGCCATCTGCATCAGCGATGTCACCCGAGGCCTGTACGCCATCTCGAGTAGTATCCTCTGCTGTTGCTGGTGTGCTTTCGGGTGCCGGAGGACACTGGCGAGTACTTCCCCCATGTTCGGCTCTATCATATTGTCTGCAGGTATTGTTCCTATTGCAACAACGGGAATATCTCCGAGCTGATTGACTGATTCGACGGATTCTAGCGCTTCTAGGCACCAGTCTTTCGGGAAAGATATAATAAGGGTTTGTAGCTTCCCTGGAGACCTGTTGACGAGATAGATAGGTGAGAATTCCATTGAGTGCAGGGCGAAGATCGCTGCGCGGGCCGTCCCGCCTCCGCCAATAACCAGCGCGCTGTCATTCCCTCTATTTCCATAAGCTCCGGCGTTACGTAGAGCGTGAACCATACCCTTCCAGTCCGTATTATGCCCGATAAGCCGTTGACGTGCGCCGTCATTAGAACGAGCAGTCACAATCGTATTAACGGCACCAATGATCCGTGCCTCATCAGCTGTCTCATCAATGTATTTCATGATATCTAACTTTAGCGGGATCGTCACTGAAGCGCCACCGAAAGATTCGGATTTAATCACGCCCTCGATATCGCGGACGTTGTCCGTCTCCAATAATCCGTATGTATGCGGAAGGCCTGATTGCTTGAATAGAGTATTGTGGAGAGCCGGCGAGCGGGAGGCCATAATTGGCTTGCCGAAGAGATAGAAGCGTTTCGGCTCAATCTCGCCAATCAGCGAAAGGGCGCTACGTACTTCCACCGCAGAGAGTTGACCTGGCGCAGCTCTGAAAGGCAGTGCAGGATGTGACACAGGGGTCATGAAGTAGTTGAGTATTCTGCTAAGCCTCCCTTTTTCCCCCATATTTATAGCGATCAATTTCACATCATGTGCAGATTCTGCCCAGGCCTTGAATCTGGCAAGTGCGAAGTTGTCTTCCATGCTCGACGCAACTCCAACAAGCTTGATGATGTCTCCATATTGAAGAGCCCTGTTGTAATAGGGAATCCAGGACGCATTGCTCCAAGAGAGCTGTCCGAGGGGATCATGGTGTGAAGCAATGATCTTAGTGCCCCCCTTTTTCTCAGCGACAGGACCGAGAACTTCTTCCGGAAATTGAATCTCGAGATCGATAAACTCGAAGCCCATGCGAATTGCTGCCATATAGAGCTCGCGAGCTTCGCTATGACAGCCGTCGGGGAACTTTCCCCCTTGGCCACGAGTACGCAGGGTGAAAATTAGCGGAGCTCGAACGGCCGCGCGAAGAAATGCAATCTGCTCAGTCAAAAAATCTATAGATGGTATGCCATTCAGCGCTTGTGGGTCACAAAGCAAATCAACACGCAACTCTACGGCGTCTGACCCAACCACTGCCGCCTTTATGACCTTTACGGCAGGACCTAAGTCCGGCAAGGTCAGAGCCACGAAGAAGGATTTTTGTTTTTGTTTTATTACCTCAAAGTGCGTGCTGCGCCCTGATACAACCGCCAAAAAGCGGGAGAAGTCTTCAGGCACAAGGGACAGATTTTCCGAATGAATTCCCTGGCTGTAATACTGAAAGTTGCTGCACTCATAGTACCAACGCTTTCGACGTAGCCAGACGTCCATCATATCCTCGGTATAAGCCGGTCGAGTTTTATCAAGGCTCAAAAATTCCATCACCTTTCCAATGTCACGATGCACGAGGAGGACAGCTCCGCTATCCTTGTGGTGATTTTTGAGAAGCTCACGAGCTTCTGGTATCTCGATTATCCCACCACCACATGCGAAAATGTGCCCGGAGGGTCTCTCTATAAGCACTTTCCGCAGCAGTGAAAGCTCTTCCTTCCGAAGCCCCTCCCAACCCCTCTGTCTGATAATCTCAGGAATCTTAATGCCAACAGTATTTTCAAGCTCAGTGTCCAAATCAATGAAAGAACGACAGAGTATTCGCGACGCCCAACCTCCAGCAGTTGTTTTCCCCGCTCCTCTCATGCCGATGATGAAAATCGATTTTTCGACTAGCTTTGGTCGGCTGCTCCTGGCTTCATCTATTACAGAATTCTCCCTCCCTTCGAGCGCAGCGCCAAAAGGCAGGGCCAGTGTGTCCCACCATCCTGGCCAGGTCTTCCCTACACATTCCCTTTCCTCAATCAAAACAGGGCTAGGCGCAACAAGGGCCAGAACACTAAAACTCATGGCAACCCGGTGGTCATCATAGCAATGGATTCCGCTATGCGGATGATCCAGGGAGTTTCGACCATCAATCTCGATGCCATCTTCCAACTCTCGGCATATCACCCCAAACTTCGCCAGTTGATCCTTCATTGCTGATATCCTATTGCATTCTTTCACACGTTGATTCGCAATCCCAACTATTCGAGTTGTATTCTGTCCTTCTCGCCCCTGAGCAACCGCAGCAAGAATTGAAGCGGTCAGGAAGGCGTCAGTCATTGTTTCCATGTCTATTCGCGCGAGAGGTTGGAGGCCGCCAACGGGTGGACCCGCCACTGTCGTGCAGTAATCCGTCTGTTCAACGATGCATCCCATAGGCTTCAAGACTTCCATGGCAAACCGGGCATCCCCCTGCAAGGACTTCGCTCCAATATTCGGGATGGTGCACGTAGTTCCTGTAATCGCAGCTACTGCAAGGGGGTACGTAGCGGAGCTTGCATCACTTTCAACCACGTACTCCGGAGGATTTTTATACACTCCTTGCGGAATGTGATATGTATGTTGCTCGGTTTTGGAGCGCTCGACAACAACCCCGAAAGAGGCCATCATGGCAGCTGTCATGTCAATGTACGGCTGAGAAATCGGCTTTCCTCCAACCAAACGAAGTGTGACTCGCTCCTTTGCATATGGAGCACACATTAGGATAGACGAAACATACTGAGATGATATAGTAGCTGCAAGCTCAATTTCTCCACCAGCAAACCCGCCAGAGGCAGCAATTCTTAAAGGCAGACTATCTTCCTCTTCTAGGAAGTCCACATGCACATCGTTAGACCGCAGAGCTTCCACCAACGGCCCAATTGGTCGTCGTTTCATCCGTGCATTTCCAGTGAGGACCGTAGAGCCGACTGAAGATGGTGTAGCTAAAGCAGCAACGGTTGTCAAGAAACGCGACGCCGTCCCCGCGTTTCCGAGATAGAGCTCCTCTGCACAGGCCCGCAGTTTTCCAGCCTTTCCGTTGACAACCAGAACGTCCCCATCTTCTTCCCATAGGTAGGACGCCCCATCTAGCTTAGCAAGCGCGGTGAGCATGTATTCAGTGTCGTCCGAATAAAGCAGGTTTCTGATCCGGCATGGACCTGATCCGAGCGCAGCCAATACAAGCGCTCTGTTTGAAATACTCTTCGACCCAGGGGGGAAAATGGACAGGTCCGGTGAGTTACCCACTCCCGGTGACACGAGTATACTTGGCGACAAAACAACCCTGATATCTCGGTCACTTACCACACTGGCTTTTGGTTCATGAGTCCGCCCAATTGCTGAGAGCAGGACGATTTTCTTCTTCTGCCCGTCGTTCTTTTTGTCGACGGCCATAATCGAGATCAAACGATCTACAGGGCAACGTTTGCCCGCAGAGAGTTTGCTAATCCGCTGGTCTCCCAAGGAAGTTGGAAGACCATAGCTAGATATGCATTTGACCAACCTAGCCACTGCACCTGGTTTCAGTACCCCAAGGAAGCGCGCCAACTCGGCTTCTTTTACCATTCCAATCGAGACGCACTCCCCATGCAATACCTGGGGAGCTAGTATTGCCTCAATTGCATGGCCTATTGAATGCCCAAAGTTAAGAAGATTTCGCAATCCCCCTTCCCGCTCATCAGACGACACCACATGGGATTTAACCCGAACCGATCCAAGGACAATTCTCATGAGAATCTCTCGTATCTGAAGCAGTGAATTTGCTCCCCCAGTTCTTCTTGCTCGAATGCTCTCCAGTATAAACGAGGCATTTTCTTCCAGGACAGCGAACTCCCTTTCGTTCCATATTGCCGCAGTCTGCGTTCATTTATTAGCAAATCCTCAATAACGCGCGCGTTCGCAGATTAACTACCTTTATGACCTCCGCAATCCCATTAACGAATTCTCGTTCTGGAAGACTCTCCAGAAATTGGAGGTCGATATAGATTCTCTCCGGCTGCCAAAAGGCTCCAATCAGGTTTTTACCCAGGGGAGTATCGATTGCAGTTTTCCCGCCAATGGAGGAGTCCACCATTGCCAGCAAAGTCGTCGGAACTTGTACGAAACGCACTCCCCTCATGAAAGTTGCTGCAACATAGCCGATCATATCTCCAATCACTCCTCCACCAAGTGCAATAAGAACCGTATCCCGGGTACATTGCTGCGACAACATCCAGTCTTCAACCTCTGCCTTTGTGGACCTTGACTTAGAGCTTTCCCCAGGCGGGATCTCGAAGCTGAGTAGTCTTGCGTTACTGTGCAGCCCGGACGCGATGCCCTGAAACGAGTCTCTGAAGACTTGAGCATAGAGCGGAGCAACATTGGTGTCTGTAACTAGAACATAGGTTGACGATGGCAAATTTGACAAGAGATCGTTCGCAACGTAGGACCGCCACAGGCCGAAATCGATGATAATATTATGTTTTCCAAGGATGGCTACCTTCTCGGGTTCAATTCCAGTTGAATCTGCCATCTCTGATATCAACGCTGCTGCGGAGGTAGGCTTTTTGAAAGTATTATTGAAAGTCCCATTTCAAGCCCCGCGTCAGCTAGCCGAGATGTGTCGAAAGCTGACTGTAGTCATTCGGGACTACATAATCATGTTTGATTTGTCCTGTAATCTGTGCATGCCTAACTGTTGCTTAACTTAAGCAAGCAATACCACCTCGAACAAGTGTAGAAAATGGAATGGGTGTAGGTTTATCCGCTCATGAATTTGCGTCATTTTGCACCGTTCCCTTCCACACATGGAAGTGTAAAATCGCTTAAAATTGCTTAAAAACTCAAATTTCGGGATGTCGACTTGCCCGTTCGCACCACTTTGTAGCCGGTGTCCCATGCAACCAACCAGAAAATTAATTTAAGACAGGTTCTTCGCACACTATCACAATCACAGATTTCCAGAATGCTTTTAAGATATTGGTATATAGGTGTCAATTGGTACATTTGGGATAGTTACTTCATTTTAGATAGCTCATTTTTGTTACAAACATGATTCAAGGTGCTTGGAAAGTGAAGTTAAAATGCTTCTTTATGTTGAAATTTCAAGCCTAATGGTATGCCTGGGTAGGCTGATAGTGCCTGAACGGAGTGGCTATGACACTCAAGGAATTAGAGAGGGGTACCCATGATACCTGAAGGATGGTTAGGCTGAGAATACCTGAAGAGGGTGCTTGTGACACCTACCAGGGTGTTTGTGCTTACCACATCATCAATCCTTACTGCCCCATTGATACACCTCCTGTTACCCTGCATCTATGACTTAAATGTTAGGTACCTAGGCTAGGCATTTGGGATGCCTAAAAATAATTCTAGGTATGTCTAAGGAATTCACTATAATACCTAAGAAACCTAAAAGAATTTATTTATATCTAAACTCTAGTTGAAGAAGATGCCTAACATTAGTTAAGGGTATTAATGTTTTTCTTTTGTCTTTTTCTCTAAGTAAGCAACTTGAGTCACTTTTTGATAGGGTGTTGGTTTTGTTGTTAAAATAGGCTTGAATGTACTAGAAGGGGGCAGCATAACCCTATCTGTAGAGGACCCCTTATATGAGATAGGCTACTAAAAGTCTAGAGCTACTGATTTCAATGGGCTCACTGTTACTATGCCAGTACAGGCTTTCACTTTATGTTATAGAGCACTTAATGGTAAGCTTAGTAGCTAGAATCAATTGCTTTAGTAAACTAGACTTTAGAGACAGTACAGTATAGCTAGTCAAGTAAACACACTAGTAAAGATTTTTGCTTAATAGTTTGAAGTCAATACCCTCATATATCCACCAGGTGGCATTCAGTCAAAACATCACAGAAAGGAGTTCCAAGGTTGTTTTCACATTTCAAAAATATTATTTTTGTATGTAAATCACTGGAACCCATGTATCTCCCATACAATAGTTATGTTAAAAGGTGACTCAAGTTGTTTACTTAAAGAAAAAGACAAAGGAAATACATTAGGCATCTTCTTTGACTGGAGTTTAGATATAAACAAATTTTCTTAGGCTTCTTAGATATGCCTAGAGAATTATTCTTAGACATTATAGTGAATTGCTTAGACATGCCTAAAGAAGTATTTTTATATATTAGAGGATATGCCTAAAGAATTGTTCTTAGGTATCCCAAGTGCCTAGCCTAGGTACCTAACATTTAAGCTATAGGGGTTACCCATAATTAAGAGATAAATAAATGTAGGAAATGCAGGATAATAGGAGGTATATCAATGGGACAGTAAGGATTGATGGTGTGGTAAGCACAAACACACTAGTGAGTGTCCTAAGCACCTTCTTCAAACACCCTCTTCAGACACTCTCAGCCTAACTATCCTCCCAATAATATTGGCACTTCTTTCAGGTACTATTAGCCTATTCAGGCATACCATTAAGCTTGAAATTTCAACAGGTTTGTCCACCTTGCCTGTTTGCATAGCCAACCCATTTTGTATGGCCCATTCAATTTGTATAGCCTACACTATATAAGCAGCCATACTCATATAACTTAAGTAAAGCCCCATCAAACCCCATGTGTTCTGAGTATACTTTTAAATGCAAAAACAATCCAAAAACTCTGAAACTTTATGAACAGACTAACTGCTATAGTATAATAAAAACCCTTATCCCAGATTAATTTTCTAATTACTAGTTGTAGTTACATGACTATTTCCATGTGTTTTGACTTAGAATTGAAGTGGGTAGAGTAAGTTACAGTTACACAACAGAAGTCTCTGACAGATTGACTTTCATGAGCATTTTATCAGTGCAAACAGAATTCTTAAAGCTTGCGCACAACAACAATAAAGAGTTCTTATGTTCTTAGCTATTAAAAATAAGTAGTTTAGAATATAAAGAAAAGATTTTAAAAAATCAATATTACATATACTCCCCTTTAGCCAATCTAACAGCAGTTGTCTGTTCTTCCATGCTCTTAATAAAAGAATAAAGAAAATCATCAAAGATATGCTCCCATGCCTCATACACTGCACTCTTGATCTTTTCTTTAATTATATTATCTGGACCAGACATTGAATAAAGTTCTGGATGTAATTTATATATCAATTTTTTTAGTTTTGCCTATACATATTTAATGAGGTTAAGGTCAAGAAAATAAGATGGCCATACCATTTGTTTATAACCTTTCTCCTCCAACCATGTAACTAACTGTTTAGCTTTGTGGGTTTTTGCACTATCTTGCATAAATATAAATTCTGGATTATTATCCAGAATTTGAGAAAGTATTTTCTTAAGTGCATACTCAAGAATAATTCTTCCAGTAACTCCTCCTCTTTTACTTTCTGGATCTCCTGGTAAATCTGTAAGCCCCATTATTCCCATATCCCCAAAACACCCCTAGAACATAACCTTGGTATCCTTTTTTAAATCTCCTCTTGGTTCAATACAATCTTGATGCTATTTTTCTTGTGATGTGCAAAATACCCAAACAGAACCTTTACTACATCTTCATTCCACTAAACATTCATCACTCCACAAAACTTTTTTCCAATCCTCAACCTTTCAATTCCAGTGTTCTAGTGCTCATTGGTACTAAGCTTTTCATATGTTCTGGTTTAAGCTGAGGGCGGTCTTTTACAAGCCATTTGTTAATGTTTTGCTCTTTTAGATGTTGTTGAATCATACAAATGGATAATTGAGGTTGAAAATTAGCTTGTAATTCTCCTAATGGTACTCAACAATTTTTTGGACCCTTATGTGTTTCGCAATATAGGTGGCAAATATCTCTGATATCTGTCTTGTGAGGAGCAGCCCATGGAAGTGATTCTGTGGTTTCGTGTTTTTTCACATTTTGGATGATGTCAATCACAGTTGTTTTAGGAATTTTTGTTATTTTGGAAATGTTTCCAAAACTCTCTCCAACGTCATGTCTGCCTACTAGGTAGGTTCTTTCGACAGGTGTCAATTTGCGGTGACTTGTTTTGGGTTGAGAAGGCATTAGGGTGCTGGAGGCTATTCTTGTTATGTACTTTGGAAAGAGCGATTAGTCAGAGACTTCTGTCATATAACTGTAAGTGAGATTATTACTTAAATCAGCTGACTATAACTACTTGAGTAGAGTGGACTGCATAAATCAAGTAGGCTACACAAAATAAGTTGACTATACAAACAGACAAGATGGACAAACCAACACTCTTTTGATATCACAAGATGAATCATATATAAAAATAAAACTTTTGAAAGAGTATCAATATGTTTACTTCAACAATCTGTATAGTCACTCCAATAATCTGTGCAGATACTCCAATCTTTATGGCCACTCTAATTTACATAGTTACTTTGATTTGTATTCAAGTAATAATATAAGGATTACCTCCTAGGGATGTAATGGCATGTGGGCTATATATATGCTCGTGTCAATGGGTTGGCGCATAGGGTAGCCCAAGGGGTTATTGAGCCACACCCTGTATGTAGTCATCTCGCTGGCCTCAGGGGTGAGGCTAGCGATCAGTTCTTTAAGCTATTAGAATTGAGTCTCTGCCTACATTCCACATCTTGTAACCACTTCCATATCGCGACCCGACATGTACCCAAACCCCCTAACCAGCCAACTCCAAGTGTAGGCCCAATTGTAACCCCCAGTCATCAGGATGCACACCCAGCGACTGGCCAGCGTCACACTGCCACGAAGTCCCCAGGAGACCGCTCCTTACAAGGGACTCCTAGGATGGTTATATGTAAGGGTCGCCTTCTGGGACCCCTAGGGTGGTTATGGCAGTGTGACGCTGCTCCACTAGCTTGGGTGCTGATGGTATAGCAGCAAGTCGACATAGACATGTGTAGACTTATCCAGAATGCCAGGATCTACTGAGGGTTGCTGACAACCTGCTGGGTAGGCTACAGGTGGGTGCAATGTCAGAAGGCAAGAGGATCAATTCTAGTAAATAAAAGAACTGATCACTGGTATCCTCCTGAGGCTCAGCCGATTGACTAAATACAGTAATGGAAACCACACATAGTTACCCTGCTGCGTAGCATTCCTGTGGCTAGCACAGACTCCTGACATTATGGCAGTATGATGCTGCCTGACTGGCTTAGATTGTTACGAACCTCCGATTGCCTCCGACCTAGCCTCCACGAGCCGCATCAAGCCGCATGAGCTCATCGCCAGACCCACAAACCGCATGCAAAGCTCTTGAACCCCTACACAGCCTTAACCATGATGTAAGCCTCTACACGGACCTCAACTGCGCTGCCCAACGAACCTACGGGCCCAACGAACCTACGGACCCAACGAACCTACGGACAGACCAACCGCAAACCACCACCGCTCGTAGTATAGCCAGCAGGCCCACCCATGGCTGGCATGGCTCGTGACAATTCGTGGCGGGTTCGTGAGCTTCCTCTTCTTATGTATATAAACGCGAGCCCTCCTTCTATACCTCCTCTCTTCTTTAGCTTTGAATCGTCGAATAGAAGTAGTCCTACCTTGCTTTCCAAGCGCCCGGAATCTACGTTCGTGACAACAACCAGTGATACACTATGGCAGTCAGTCTGTTCATAAAGTTTTAAAGTTTTTGGATTGCTTTTGCATTTAAAAGTATGCTCAGAACATATATATTTAAGTGTTTTCGTATCCTTTGAAATGGGGTTTGGTAGGGCCTCACTTGAGTTATATGATCATGGCTGCTTATATAGGGTGGGCTGCTTAAATTGAATGGGCTGCACAAAATGGATGGGCTATGCAAACAGGTAAGGTGGACAAACCAACATCCTAGATTTATGACTTAAGAATAGAGTTAACCTATCTAATTGTATCTAGTTATATTGATGTTACATATTATATATATGTGTTGTTAAAATAAGTTTGAATATACTAGGAGGGGGCAGTATGACTCTATTTGTAGATAATTCTTTATATGAGATAGGCTCCTAAGAGTCTAAGATGTTATTAAAATAGGCTTAAACATACTAGGAGGGGGCAGCACAACCCCATCTGTAAAGGACCCCTTATATGAGACAAGGCTCCTAAGAGCCTAGAACACTAGTATCTACTGATTTCAATGGGCTCACTGTTCCTATGCTGGTACAGGTTTTCACTTTATATAGAGCACTTAGTAGCAAGCTTAGTAGCTAGAATCAATTGCTTTAGGTATTTTCTTAACTAGACTCTAGAGATAGTAAAGTATAGCTAGTTAAGTAAACACTGGTAAAGATTTTTGCTTGATTACTTAAAGTCACCATCCTCATATACTCACCAGGTGGTGTTCACTTAAGACTGTTGAAATTTCAATCTTGATAGTATGCCTGAGTAGACTGATAGTGCCTGAAGGGAGTGCCTGTGACACCCACTAATATGTTGTACTTCCACATCATCACTCCTTACTACCCAATTGATACACCTCTTGTTACCCTGCATTTCCTACTTTCATTTTTATCTCTTAACTGTGGGGAACCCTATGGCTTAAATGTTATGTACCTAGGCTAGGCACTTAGGATGCCTAAGAACAATTCTTTAGGCATGTCTAAGCAATTCACTATAATGCCTTAGAATAATTCTCTAGGCATACCTAAGAAGACTAAGAAATTTTATTCATGCCTAAACTCTAGTTAAAGAAAATGCCTAACATGAGTGGAGGGTGCTTAATGTTTTTCCTTTGTCTTTTTCTCTAAGTAAGCAACTTGAGTCACTTTCTGACATGACTATTGTATGGGAGATAGATGGGTTTTAGTAATTCATATACAAAAATAAGAAATTTTGAAATGTGAAAATAACCCTAGAACTCTCCTTTCTGTGAAATCTTGACTGAATACCACCCAGTGGGTATATGAGGGTATTGACTTCAAGTGATCAAGCAAAAATATTTACCAGTGTGTTTACTTGACCAGTGATACTTTACTGTCTCTAAAGTCTAGTCAAGAAAGTACCTAAAGCAATTGATTCTGGCTACTAAGCTTGTCACTAAGTGCACTATAACATAAAATGAAAGCCTGTACTGGCATAGGAACAGTGAGCCCATTGAAATCAGTAGATACCAGTGCTCTAGGCTTTTAGGAGCCTGTCTCATATGGGGGGTCCCTCTATAGATAGGGTCATGCTGCCCTCTCCTGGTATATTCAAGCCTATTTTAACAATAAAGACTTCATAGAAAAGAGTTCCAGGGTTGTTTTCACTTTTCAAAAATATTATTTTTGTATGTAAATCACTAAAACCTATCCATCTCCCATATAATAGTTATGTTAAAAAGTGACTCAAGTTGCTTACTTAGAGAAAAGACAAAAGAAATACACTAGGCACCCTCAACTAATGTTAGGCATTTTCTTTAACTAGAGTTTAGGCATGAATAAAATTTCTTAGTCTTCTTAGGTATGTCTAGAGAATTATTCTTAGACATTATAGTGAATTGCTTGGATATGCCTAAAAGAATTGTTCTTAGGCATCCTAAGTGCCTAGCCTAGGTACCTAACATTTAGGCCATAGGGATACCCATAGTTAAGAGATAAAATGAAAGTAGGAAATGCAGGGTAACAAGAGGTGTATCAATTGAGCAGTAAAGAGTGATCGTGTGGAAGCACAAACACACTAGTGGGTGTCACAGGTGCCCTCTTCAGGCATTCTCAGCCTAACCATCCCCTGGTGACACAGGCACCCCTCTCTAACTAGTTGAATGTCACAGGCACTTGCTTCAGGTACTATCAACCTACTCAGGCATACTATTAGGCTTGAAATTTCAACAATTTTTAGTAACCTCTTGGGCCTTGATACACATAACCATGGCTGCTTGGGTAGGGTGGGCCGTGTATAATAGGTGGGCCGCGTGAAGTGCACTACGTATAGAACCCTTCAACAATTAATAATGTAGGACGGACAACTGCCTGTTCAATTGAATCCTGAATGATACTATCTAAGGCGCACAAATCTACAGCCGTACTAGTCTTAGTAAAAATGTAGCCTTTTGCACCTCCTGCTCCTCCTCAATGATAACGTCTGAATCATTCTTGACATGCTTGTCGACCGCCCTACGTAGGGACTTCTTAATGGTTTGCATTTGGCTGGTGAACGCGTCCTCGATACCTATCTTGTCTGGATCGGTTAGGACGGTGTACTCCATCTTAACATCATCAGTCGGCACCAAACCGGCCTTTTTGCGCAGTCGCTGTACGCGGTTAATGATCTCTCGTGCTATCCCCTCCTGAGCCAGTTCAGGATATAAATTTGTGTCCAAAATGGTTAGAACCTCGTTGTCAGTGTTCGACTCCATGTTCTTAGAGGAATCGTCTTGTTTAAGCTCGCGCTTAACGATCAAATCCTCCTCCTCAAGTTTGATGCCTTCCAGTGTGATGGTCTTGTCCTGCACGAACATCTTGGCCTGATCGCTGGTTAAGGAGGCTAGGGCCTTCCTAACTCTCACTGCGTCTTTTCTCAGCTTTTTCCCTAGCGTTGGCCAATCAGCAGTCACACTGTACTGAACATTGTATTTTGCCTCGTCGGTCGACAGGACGAGGTCACGGACGTTGAGCTCCTCACAGATATACCCTCCTAATGAACGCACATCCTCTAGGTAGGAGGTGTCGGGGTGAATAACGACAAGATTCTTCAATGGCGTCTTCAAACCGATAGCTCGGCGTTCTCGGGACACACGACCCAGCTCAATGACTTTCTGCATCCGGCCAACTCGCCTCTCAACCACTACATCAAAGAGTCCTTCCCGAACGTCCGGGAATGCCAAGAAGTGTACACTCCTTAGGTCTTCGGCCCGAAGAGAATCTGGGATGTATGGCAAGAGTCTCAGATAGATGTTGTCCGCAAGGAATGGGGTAAAAGGCGCCAGTCCTCGGGTTAGGGTAAAGAGAACCTCAAATAGTGTGTTCAGCGCATCAAGGGTTTCTTTGGTGCCAAGTTCACCCTTGAGTCGTTTCCTATTGAAACGGATATACCAGTTTGTTGTGTTGTCGATGAGGCCGAGTAAACGCGGAACGACGGTATAGAGGCGATAGGCTGAAAGTCGTTCATATTAGGGGTTTGTCACAGGTAAAGGCGGGATGTGATATACTTGCCGGCCATCTCTTCATTCACAAATTTTAAAAGACTCTGGCAGCTGGCCAAAATCCATCTATCCATTACGTTTTCATTCTCCCCTTCATCCTCCAGGCTAAAAAGATAGTCTATCCCTTCAACTTTCTTCAGCAGAAGAGCTTGGCCTTCAAAAAACTTAAAGCTATTCCACAGGGGCAATAAGACTTTTGCCACCACCTCCTTTACGCCAGATTCTTTGAATCTCAAAGGTTCCGCGCGCACAACGGGGGAATTGATAAGGTATAGTCGCAAGGCATCTGACCCGTACTTGTTCATAATCAAAGAAGGATCGGGGTAATTTTTGAGCCGTTTTGACATCTTTTTGCCATCCTCTGCGAGAACTATTCCATTGACCACGCAATTCCGAAAAGGCAAGACCCCAAAGAGATGCGTTCCTAATACCGCTAGTGTATAAAACCAGCCTCGTGTTTGGTCTAGTCCTTCGGCAATAAAGTCACCAGGGAAAGAATCCTCGAAGTTCTCTTTGTTTTCGAAGGGGTAGTGCCTAGCAGCATACGGCATGCTCCCTGACTCGAACCAGCAATCAAATACTTCTTCAACTCGTCGAAGTAACCCTTTTCCTTTTCGGCTTGGAATCGTGATTTTGTCAACGTTTTCCCGGTGAATATCTCCCAAATCGCCCTCATAGCCACTTAACTCCTTCAGTTCCGACACACTTCCGACACATACCACTTCCTGGAAATCATCGCTCACCCATAACGGTATAGGGGTTCCCCAATATCGGTTCCTTGACACATTCCAGTCCCTGGCATTTGCAATCCAACTTGCGAAGCGCTTTTCTTTAACGAATGAGGGAACCCAGTGGGACTTCTCAATGTTTCCGAGAACATCTGGAACAATATCCGAGACCTTAACAAACCAGGTAGAAACAGCTCGGTAGATCAGTGGCGTGTCAGAGCGCCAGCAGAAGGGATAGCTATGAGTAATCTGCCCATCAACGACGAGGCGGCCTGCGCTTTTTAGATGCTTGATGATAGCTTTATCGGCAGCCTTAACATGCTGCCCGGCAAAGTCCCGAACTTCAGATGTGAAACAACCCTTTTCATCAACAGGATTGGGTGGTAGGCGTTTGTCGGAGATTACACCTGCTTTGAAAGCGACACCGTAGTCTTCCTCGCCGAACGCGGGAGCTTGGTGGACAATCCCAACGCCGCTGTCTGCGGTTACATAGGTAGCATTCAGTACTCGAAAGCCGACATCCTTGAACTTGTCATAAAAGTAATCGAAAAGTGGTTCGTATCTCCAACCTAGCATATCAGTTCCTTGTATCTTATCAAGGACCTTATATTTTGCCTTTTTCGGGTCCTTGTATAATGTCTTTAGGAGCGACTCTAGCAAAATGTAATTTTTGTTTGACTGTTCGTCATGGATCTTAACATACTCGAAAGCCGGGTGAGCAGCTAGCCCCGTGTGAGATGGCAATGTCCAGGGTGTCGTAGTCCAAGCCAGCAAATTGGTTTGGGGGTCGTCGAGAAGGGGGAACGAAACAACGATCGCTGGGTCCTGTATATCTTTATAATTTTGCTGTGCCTCAAAGTTGCTAAGAGGCGTGTTAAGCGCGGTTGAGAAAGGCATGACTCTATAGCCACGGTACACCGCATCCTTCTCGTAGAGCTGTTTGAATACCCACCAGACCGATTCCATGAACGTAGGGTTCATCGTCTAATCCGATTGTAATCAGCTAAGGAAGGCCATTCGATAGAAGATCAGTACCTTGTAATCATTGTCGAAATCAACCCAACGCCCTAGACGGTCTATCGTCTGCCTCCATTCTGCAGCAAACCTCATAACGATAGCCCGACACTCCTCGTTGTATCTGTCGATTCCCATGTCCATCACCGCTTGCTTTCCCGAGATCCCCAATCTCTTGTCAATCTCATACTCTATAGGCAATCCATGGGTATCCCAGCCAAATCGCCTTTCAACATGATAGCCTTTCATGGACCAGTATCTTGGGACGATATCCTTAATCGTAGAAGCCAAGAGATGTCCATAGTGTGGTAGTCCTGTTGCAAACGGCGGCCCGTCGTAAAAAGTGTAGGCCCTTCGCCCTTTAGACAGCTCAGTCTGCCTCTTGAAGGCTCCTATTTTTTTCCAAGTCGCTAGGATACGCTCTTCTTCTTTTGGAAAGTCGATGGACATTTTGCACGACTGGTGTTTCTGGTGTTTGGTTTGTGGGAACGTGCCCGTGTCATAAGACCCCACTTCAAATCAAACGCCAAGACATTTCCTGGTAGGGTGCACAATTTTCGCAACTTTTATTGGCAGTATTTACAACAATGTCAATTTTACAAGAGTAACCCTAATATGGCTATTTCTTTGGCGAGAGCAAAGGTTTTTACGGGTTAAACCATTAGTATCTTCCATCGTACTGATTTCTGTGATGTCCGCCCCGATAACGTTGTGAGTCATACCCCTCACTTCCCTGATGCCTGTCCCCGGATCTTCCTTCATTACGGCCGTTGTAACCTCCGTATGGAAGAGATGGAGCCGCGCCTCCGGGGTAGCTTTGGCCCGTTAAATGGGGTTGGTACGTATAGGACACGTTTCCTAATCTAACCCCTGGAGGAGGCTGCAGAGGCGGAGGCGGCACCCAAGATCCTTGAGCAAAGGCTGCCGGTGTTCTCCATTGATCACCGTTGTAACTATTTTGGTTGCCGTAATTGCCATAACCTCCCATTGGTGGGGGTGGGAATGAGTTTGAGGGTCGACTATTTTGGGGACGACCGCGCCCCGACCCGTAACCGCCCCTAAGCTGAGCCCCTCCATAGGACCGACCGCTATGAGACGCTCGACTCTTTGTCCTCTCAACGTCTCCCTGGTCTAACGTGGGTAATGGCATTTTGACACCGCGAAGTAGCATAGATTTGTGGACATTGGTGGATCGTGGCATATCATAATAAACACTTGAGCTGCTTGTCAGCGACATATACCGAATAAGCAGCGAGTGGGAGAGAACTAAACCTGATTGATCGATCGTCTTCCAGATGTGGCATGCCCTGGTTCTCGAGTGGAAATGTCAATGTACTTCTAGGCAGGTACGAATCATGCTTCTCGACTATTCCCGCTAGCCCCTCACTCACAGACGGATTGAGCTTGTATTTGTCGGTTTCTTGTTTCTTGGAATAGAATTTCACTGCGAGTTCGTGATAAAGTGGATGGCTATCCGATACCAACAGAACATCTTTGCCCATCTCGTTCCTCGCTTCATCCTCGACCGAGAGAAGTGGGTACTTCTTTGCCATGGCTTCAAGTAATCTCTTTTCATCGATAAATGGCAGGAGCGCCACCCCCTGCCACGCGAATTTCTTTCCATTCAGATCAATCGGGAATTCTTCTGGGTAGAAATCAATGATTTCGCTGTCCTCCTCCGTCATCAGCCCGTGAAATACTTCTGGTAAAGCATGTTTTGAGGCTGCAGGAAGGACACCCATCAGTTGTTCAAATGGCTTGAAAGGCTCGCCTCTCTCGAAAGTAATTCCCATCTGGTTGATGTTGACGAAATCTGCCGCGAATGGAGCATAATGATAGGGGTAATACCAAGTCCACGATGGGCAACCTTGGAAATAGTAAAGGAGGACCCAGGCCAGCCCTTCAACGTATGCCCGTGCGACCTTATGGCGGAATCCAACATCCTTGGGATCAACACTGAACTTTTGCTTATAGTATCTGTCTGCGTAGCCTTGTTCCCACAAACGAATAGTATCCGGCGCCGCTTCACGGCTTTTCGGCTCTGCGGGAGTCCCGAATGTGTCTGGTGAGTTTCCGCCTGGTGTAGTGCTTTCATCCTCCTCGATTAGATCCGCCTTTCTCTTCCCAAGGGCCGACGCTGGTGTCTGCGGGTGTTCCGGGTCGTCTGTGGAAAGAGAGCTAGTTATCTCTACTTCATCTGCACCTTTATCCCCAGTTTTTTTGAAGTTCCCGCTGTGTAATTGGCTCTTCAAGGCGGCTGCGGCGCTCTTATTGTCCAGGTTTGCTTTGTAGATGCTTCCGCGATTCACTGCCATGTCGTATGTCATCGCTTTTGCTTCCTTTGTTATATTTCCAGGAGCAAACAACGGGAGGTCTAGAGGTGGAGCGGTTGGATTCACAGGTCTTCCTCTGCCCTTCCGATTGCTGGTAGCCGCTTGGTCGGCTGAAACCGGATGGCCGCGAGGCCCACCCTTGAGCCCATATCTACTGTTGCCCTCCCGCATCTGTTTTTCTAACTTCTGGCGCTTGATATTTTCCTCCCTCCGCTCCTCGACCTGTCGACGTCGTTGAAAAATGGCATCTTCCTGTCTTGCCAGTCCATCGAGGATAAGTTGTGCCCTACCTAGATCGACGTGACCATCTTTTGTTAGGTATCCTCCCATCATAGGGATACTATCCCTCCAGATGGCTATTAGTGTGTCGATGCCATTTTCTCGAATATCTAGGCTTGGAAGATGTGGTAGAAAGTCGTTTCCGACAAAGAAACACATGAATACCCAATCATCTATAGCCCGTTCCAAATCGAAAGGGTGATGCTGCGAGGGCATATATAGCTCAGCCTCGAGATACTCACGAAGGACGGGGACATGGAGCCATAGGAATGGTTTCAGTCGCTGGGTGTTATCCTTCTCGTCAAATTCTCCATCCTTCTTCTTCTCCTCACCGCGGCATTCTTCCGGCTTGTGCCCCTTCTGACCGCATATTCGGCATGTGCGTGCTTTGGCTTCTTGGAAGAATACATCTTCACGAAGGACACGAAAATAAGGTTCATGAGTTGCAAGACCAAGCATGATTAGATCGGCGTCCTGGAAGTATGTTAGATTGCTAGCAATTTCGACCTATTTGCAAAAACATACTAGACCGTAGATTACATGCCTTGTGTTGGGGTCATGTTCTGGAGACGAACGTTGAGATCGGATAAACTCCATGATCTTGTGTTCTCCTTCTCCAGGCACTGTTGAGTCCGATATGATTACTTTAATCTGTGGTGGATCAGTTTCTCACTTCCTGTGCGATAATCTGACGTGGGTGAATTACCTTAGCCCAAGCACGGTCCGTGTTGAGCTTATAAGCGGTCCAGTACCGCAGGCTCGCCGCCAATATATCCATGAAAGGTGTCCCAGGTGTGATCGCATTGCTATCCCAAGTCTTCTTGATCACTGTGGCTGTCTTTTCTTCATCGAGTACCCCATTGTCAGAAGGCTTCTTGGACCGTTGTGATTCAAGCATTTTGAGAAATTCCACTTTGTCCTCATCCTTCTCTTTGGCTTCCTGCGCAGAGCGAAATCGTCGCGAGCGCTGCTGGTTCATTTTCGCGCGAGGCGCAACGCCGTCTAGTCACCGGGAGGTGTTAGCATAGTTTAGTACACAACCAGTGTAAGGCAGGAGTCAAAGCACTACATCCTTTGCGGAGTTATATCTCAGCAGGTACTGCAGCCATCCCTAAAGAGGAAAACCACACTCCTCTCTCCAACGCCACAATCGCCTTGTCTCAGGCTACGTGAACATACCAACTGCTATCATCAACAGCTTTCTTGGACGAACCATATTTACCACCCGTTCTGTATACTTGAACACCTCCAGCATCATCTCCTCCTCAGTCGTTGGCGGGGGTTTATCCTCGGGGTGCGAGCATGGATGGACGATTCCGTTCATATCAAGATAGAGATTGTCCATCTCATCCCCATTCGGGTTGGGGCCCGTTGTATCCACTGGTATCTCATTGCCATCGATCACTAAGGGCTGTTCTTCGATGACAGGCGAAACAATTTTTGGATACTTCTGAGTCAACCATCTGAATAGAGCTGGAACACCCATAGCGGAGCGGCGAAACTATAGCCGATAGTTATAAATCTGTATGAATGAAATGGTAGAGTTGTCGCGCATGAGAACCAAAAAGGACGGAATGGACGATAGAAGAGAGATTATGCCTGGTATAACAAGACACGGAAGTATTATGAGCCTATGTTATAGAGCTGTAGATCTGTTGTAGACCTTGGGTCGAGCAATAATGGATACGGCAACCCGAATCTCCATTGAAATCCCATCGTGCGTAGATCACGTGAGAGAGGCGGCTCTTACTTCCTTTTTAGTTTAGCTCGCTCTCTGCTCGGCCCAGAAGCATTTCTCGAGTCCATATTCCGGAACAGTTGTGAGATATCGTTTTCTGGTTATGAGAGTCCGCTGCAATAATGTTCGGCATCCTCCAGGGCCAAACCCCTGCTAAACAAACTGCAACAGATACTATCAACACCCTAAGCAGCCGCCTACTTAGTGCCACGTTGCTTGAAGATCGGCGAGCGGCAATACTTGGACTAAGAAGCTTTGCAAAACAATTCCCAGCATCTGTCGCTTCGGGGTCCCTTCGGGGGCTTATTGGTAGCTTGGCCAAAGATGCAGAAGATGTGGACACAGTCAAAGTTGTGCTTGAGACACTGCTCATGCTTTTCAATCCAGACGAAAACAGTGTATGTATCACGCAAAAGGCTTTGCCTCCGAACTCCAATCAATAAGCATCTGTACTGATTGTTAACACTAGCCGGAGGCTTCAGACGACATTGCCCTTTGGTTGGCAGATGAATTTACTCAGGTGTGCTAATAGCCTCATAATCACTAAAGAGCTGGTACTAAGTAAACTGAATAGCACCAAGATAACATCACTGTACTCCTAGACCTCCTAGACACACAAGATTTTTATTCTCGACTCTACTCCCTACAATTGCTATCAGCAATCCTATCGGCCCGACCAGATCGGGCTCAGGAATGCGTTTTCACTGCACCACTTGGAATCTCGAGACTTGTTGCTGTCTTAGATGACAAACGAGACGCAATTCGAAATGGTATCATCCGCACAAGCTTCATCGGGCTCTACGGAGTCACTGTATAGCAATTCCTGACCTTTAATTTGAATATAGCGGGACTTCTTCTCCTAACATCGCTTACCCCATCTTCCCCCGAACTGCAAAAGCTCGTCGCCTTTGAGAATGCATTTGATCGAATCTTTAACTTGATTTCATTAGAAGGCTCTCTAACCCACGGGGGGATTGTTGTCCAGGATTGCCTCTCACTTCTCGCAAATCTTTTGCGATTCAATACTTCGAACCAATCATTTTTTCGTGAAACAGGTTGTGTGCCTAAATTAAACAGGTTATTGAGTGATGCAGCAACAACACAGGATACCCAGGATGGTGTGCCAGAGTGGGCTCGATCACAACGAGATAAAAATTTGTGGGGCTTATTGGCAATTGTGAGATTGTTCCTAGCGCGAGGAGGGCTGGGGACTCAGGTTAATCAAAATGCATTCTGGCAAAATGGAGTTCTGCTTCAAGTGCTACATTTGGCCTTCCATAGGTCCACGGAGGCGGCTGTACGGGCTGAGGTGAGAAATCTCTTTCTTGAGTGGTCGGCACTCGGGATGATCAGCTGATACACTAGTTTTACACAGGCTCTGACGACTTGCGCTGACTTGATTAGGGGGAATAGCAGACTACAGGAAGGCTTTGCCCAGATACAGGTCGAATCTGTGACGGAATATTCGCGATTGCGGAAGGATGGCAAACTACAAGAAAATGGCGTATCCAAGGTTTACGCAATTGATGGCCTTCTAGATCTTGCGATTACCGTCTCGTCTATCCAAGCATTCGATTCGCGGTTGGCAGCTTGCGACTGCATTAAGGCCTACTTCTTCGGACACCCTCCGATCCGTCTGCGTTTCCTTCGGCGAGCGATCGAGAGCCACAAATCAGGCGCTGATAAAATGACAAATATACTTACGACTCTACTCACCCCACCCCAAACCACGCGATCTAGTGATCCTTATCGTTTATGGCTTGCTTCTGCTTTATTTCTCCATCTTATTTATGAAGATTCTGAAGCAAAGGTCCTTGCAATGAGCGTAGCCGAAGGCGATGCTTCAACTGGAGAGGAAGTTGTCACTTGCATCCAAGCGATAACCGGAAATCTGATTGCAGGAATGCACAGGGGCGAGGACGAGAGAGTGAGTGTTGGATATCTGATGCTCCTCTGTGGCTGGCTGTTTGAGGATCCCGATGCAGTCAACGACTTTTTGGGGGAAGGGAGCAGCGTGCAAAGTTTGATTCAAGCTGTGATCCAAGGAGGCAGTGACGGTGTAATTGTACAGGGATTGTGTGCAGTGCTCCTAGGCATCATTTATGAATTCTCCACAAAGGACTCGCCTATACCTAGACCTGCACTTCATACCATTCTTGCTTCTCGCATGGGACGCGACCAATACATCGATAAGATCACGAAACTCAGGGAGCATCCTCTCTTAAGGGATTTTGAAGTCCTCCCCCAAGGGCTGAGTGCGAACCATTTAGGGGGACTACCAGACACGTATTTCGACAAAACATTTGTCGATTTCCTTAAAGACAACTTTAGCAGGTTAATTAGAGCGATAGACAGAGATCCAGGGATGGAGATCCCAGTCGTTGCCAACGGCATTCAGAAGGGAATATCGCGCGAGCTAGTGGATTCGCTTCGGACACAACTTGACGACAAAAATCAATTACTTCAAAAGTCTGAGTCCGACTTGCTGACCCTTGAGCGAAAACTTGGTCAGGAACAGGCTGAATGTCGCCGGACGAAGGAGTCCGCGGCTGTAGAACTCAGTAGGATCAGGAGTGTCAATGAGAGTCTGCAAAGGCACCACGAGATTGAGATGAGGAAAATCCGCGAGGATAATGACGCCGCAATGCAAAAGGCAAATATGGAGCATATGGCTTCCAACCACGAGCTGGAGAAAAGGATTTTGCGCATAACACAGGAAGCTGATGACGACGCTATGAAAGTGCGAAAACGGACTGACGCAGAGATTTCGGACTTAAAAAACGTTGTTCGAAGGTTAGAAGAATGTCTAGCTAAAGCAAACAAAGACCACATCCAGGATCTGCAAACTGCACATGAGGAGTATTTATCGAAGTTGGAGGCTCTTGAGGCTCGTGTTAATCGCGCTGAGGAAACGGCACAAGAGGCAGAAGATAGGAGGAATCGAGCTGAAGGGGATGCACGTAGGGAAGAGTCGAGGGCTTCTGGGGTCGAAAAAATGTTCCTGGAAAAGGAAGAAGCGCGACAGGCAATCCAGTCTGAACTAGAAGATCTGCTTATGGTCCTGGGTGATCTGGAAGAAAAAAGAGCTAGAGACAAGGTATGTATATCATAGTACTTTGCACTAGTTATAACGTAAATACTAATTACGAATAGAAGCTATTGAGGTCTTTAGGAGAAGAGGTTTCGGATGCAGATGATGAGGACTGATGGGGTAACGATGGTGGCATCGACTGATACACCTGGGATCAGAAAATATGTCATATGTGGTGACCTACAAACGATGTGTTTCTTTAGAATCATCTATATACCTTTATATATGGTAGAATTTCAATAAAACATCGAAGCCCGACAAGGACTATCGAATAGTATTGTCTAGTCTAGCAACCTTATTCATCTCCTAGAGACAGAGATCAGCATTCACGATATGAGGAAGAGGATCGGGTCTAGACCTACGTGGTTAACGATTGCAATATTCATCCCTACGTGCATCAACCCTACTCTGTATTATATCTGAGTGCTGCGCAGAGTATGTTGTGCCTGGAATTTGCGGGGAATGCCCGTGCGCTACTGAAATAGCGATGGCAATGATTGGCTGAAACAATCGCACAAAATTCAACACATTTTTGTGTTTTGTAACATAATCGTTTGAAATACATGTAGTGGGATTCAGATACCTCTCAATTAAGTATTGCCATGTACGGAGTAATAGAGGGGTGGTTTTATGTTGTGATTGTTAACTGAAGTGTTTTTACGAGTATGGGAACCCTCCAAGTACAGACACCTCCCATAAGTCTCCGGACACTTTGCTTCTTTTGCGAGCGTAGGATGTCCGGAGACTTATGGGAGGTGGCTGTACATGTACAAAGAACTCTATCACGGCGGCATGAGACAACCCCACCCCGGACGATTGTATGTACGGAACATTCGCATGAAACTCGCAAAATCCAAAAATTAAAGTCACAATCCAAAGTGTAAATGTGGGAGGCACTTCACCGCTGATCTGAGGAAGGGTATTTGCTAATGTAGGTTATCGTCTTACCTTGTCTCGCGTAACCCCTCCAAGTCGCTTTGTGGTAACTCCACATTGCCATCCCAAATAAGACTACGAACACTTCGAGGAACTCCCTAACGATTGGCTTACGAAATCCATCTCATTACTTTAGATCCCGCTCTATGCGCGATTAGACCGATTGCAGGAGGATTTCCTCGGACTGCCGGGGTAACTGGACACGAAGCTTCATGACCTACACCAAGCGCATGCGTACTGATTCGACCTGTGAAGAGCGCAAAGCTTCGCTAGAACCAAGGCCCATTTCCGATCATGAATGGGGACAGCAAGCTGGTTCACACTCTGATTGATAGACTAACTGCGAAGGTAACCGACCAAATCTATCCTATCCTCATCATCTAACATTTCTCTCCAGCTTCCCTTTCGCACTGGCTCCGATATAAATGGCATTCGCCGCGATGAGATTGTGGCCCTGACAAGGGCTACACTCATTGAAATTAGCAAATCTGTAATAGACCAGGTTGTGGGTATGCTTATTGCGGTGCTGGGTCATCTTTCTAAGGTCGAGCTGTGCGTTGCCTATTGGTGTGCTCCCGTGCTGACACCTTCCGGTAGCTCGAGCCGCCCCGCTATCACTCAGACTTGGTGCTACAGTCGGAGACCTATATTGTGGAACTACTTGCCGATTGTTGCTCGGCACATTGGCAAGGCATCTCGAAGAAGTCTGTTGAAGCCGCAGATCTAGTAGATGAGCGGAGCCCGGCTCCCCCACAACCTGCTCCTGTTGCCTCATCAGCTGGGTCAACTTCGACACCAAATGGCTCGGATAACCAGCGCGGAAGATACGGATCCATTGGCGGGGGCAAGACCCCCCCTCCTAGTCTCGATGACACGCAAGCCAAACGCATCCTGGATACCCTTACTCGCCTTCTTACCCCGCTCTCTGATGACTTCCACTACCCTTCAGGAGCAACTGCGAAATTTCGTCCCCCAAACCCACATAGTAGTGGCGCCCATAGTGCGTACGATCGTGCTTCAAGAGAAGCTTGGAAGATGACCTCCGAACTGGACCTATCTGCATACAAAGTGATAGAATATATTTCTGCTTCAAACTGGTCATTGGTTTTCAACTACATACAAAGCAAGCTTAGAAATCTCCGTGCACTTTCTTCAAATACAACTGTTGGAAGCGTAAGTGCGATTGCCGGATTGTCCGAATCCGAGCCGGATGCTCTTGCTGGTCTGCAAGTTCTAGCTCACCTCTGGATCAATGGGCGGAAGTTAAGTCTGATAATTCAGGAGTTGTGCGGTTGCTTTTTGCACCTACGAAAGGCAGCGCAGAACAGCATTGCACTACTATTGCCCCATACCATAATGAGGTGGCTGGAAAACAACCCAAACGAGTTTATCAACCTGCATATGATGCAAAAGAAGATGGAAGGCGGACCCGACGTTCTCTTCGACATGTCCACGTCAATGCAGGATAGTGCTAGGCGCAAAGGGCAACTCTGGCCTTTTCAGTGCGCTCTTTTACTACTCCTCCCAGAGGTCTTTTGGGTTGCTGGGAGTATGAGAGAGACGAGATCTGGCGGAGTTGCGAAAAAAGCAGCTTTCTTGGAAAGTTTGAGAAAAAGCATTCGATCTTCCAAAAACAACAACTCTGCAGCAACCTGCCTCGTAACGCTCTGCAGTGCCGCGAGGCTCTTTCCTACTGACACAGAATCGGCTTTATTGAGCTACGCCCTAGACGTGCAGAACGAACTGCGCGAGGAGCTGTTCAGGAGAACCCAACCAGGAATTGACGAACCGATTCCGGACTTGCAGTTAATGGTATACGCATTCGTCGGCCTTTGCGACTTGAGCACGGAGTCTGTCCTAGAACACTTGATTCCCAGGTGCTTAGATCCCGCCTCTCCGGTACAGTTTAAGCTTGCTGTTTTTGCTGGTTGTGCAGAGATTGCTAGACAGACCGACACGGATAAATACCAACCTATTTTCGCTGCGGTTGCACCCAGGATTCGAAGTTACCTCGATGTAGGTCACACTGCTGACCTAGCTGGAAGCTTGCTAACGGGGGGCAAGGAAATGGTATCTGACCAGAAAAGGTCAGCGTCTAGCAATGGAGCCTCGAGCACGCAACGACAGCCAGCTCAAAACTTCGAGTCCACCAGACCGCCCGAGCTTCTATACGCGATACTCGAACTGTTGGCCATACACCCCACCATCTTCTTTACAGGAGCGCCACAGGATAAAACAGCCTACAATCAGTTCTTTGAAAAAGCTCTCGAGGATTTTGCTTTCTTCTTAGCAAGTGAAGACGAGAGGATCAGAAATTCAGCCATCAAGTTTTCTCGCGAACTCCTGGTGAACGACTCGCTGTTGCTTTCGGGGAATAACCGTAAAAGGGACACAAATGACTTCCACTTCTATTTTTGGAAATCAACGTAGGTTCGCTATGGGCTCGTTAGAAAAGAACCTACTAAGCTCGGTTTTCGTTCATTAGGTCTATCATACTATCCACTCTCTCTAATAGGCTAACAAATTTTGACCTTCGAGACCCCGGTGTGAAGACCGCCCTCGATTTCGTGCAAGACTACCTAAAGGCGAGAATTAGCATCTTAAAGTCGCAAAAGGCTAGTAATACTTCATGCTCTATTTGCTCTATTTGCTGAACCAAAATTAGGACTTGAAGGCAATGGTTGAGTTGGCATCGGAGATGCTGGAGAGGTCTACAGCTTCCGTGGCATTGGAAGTTGCCTTCCTCGTCCATCTGTGTTCAAGTGATCTGGACATATGTTCAACTATCACTAGCTCACTGGCTGTGCTCTGTGAGGAAGGCCGACTTATGGAAAATATGAACGATTTGTCGCGATCGCCACTAACGATTATGAGGAACTATGAGGTCTATTCGGAGTTATCCTCACAAAATTTTCGCCTGACCGGTCAAGTGGCTTTTCAGAAGCGCTTTCGTCGTCTCCTGAGTAGGATGTCAAGGCCTACAGCTGGAGTTTTGACAGCTTGGGAGGCGGTCTTCATGAGATGGAAGACTGTCTGTCGGCATATAATGTCATTTCAATCCGGGAATAATTTCGGGCCAGATGATAAAACCTTAATGGAGTGGCGCAATTATTCTGGATTCTTGGCTTCTCTTGGGGGTACCTGTATTGCCGAGCTTCCACAGGCAGCCCGTGTGGATGATTCAATGGTGGCAGGACTTCGTTGGATCGATCGCTTGTCCCCAGATGGCGATGGCATGTCATCATTGGACAGGTTTATGAAAATTTCGCTCCAATTACTTACTTGCAGTAACGTTGTTGTTCGGGAGGCAACAAGGGAAGTCTTGGGCACGGAGTTGAGCCCCAGGCTTTACCTACAACTTTTCCAATCCTTAGAAGAAGAACTTGAGCTTATATTTGACAACTCGACCGACATAACAAATACGGAATCGAGGGTGCTCTTCGCGGAACAGGCCGCATCCCTTTTAAGGACCATCGTTGATCGGCTAGACGACTCTCAAGATACGTTCTTTTCTGTCGATTTCGGATCCCTTGCTTTAAACCTTGCCCGATATGTGCATGGGTTGAAAGATGACATCACCATACTGCGTGTGAAGATTAAAATCTGTCAGTTGTGCGAAGCCGTTACGCGCAAAAAGGAAATGCTGAATCTCCGACACGACGTTCGGATTCGCAACCACCTTTTTCAGACTCTGTTCGAGTGGATGTCGAGGCCCGGCTCTCCCAGAAATGATGGCGCAGTTATGCTCCCAGGGGTCCGCCGAGATGAGATGTCACGTCTTCAGCGTGATCTCGACCGCGCGTGCCTCAAGTCCCTTGTCGATATTGCTTACAGGTTACCGTTACAGCCGCCGGAAGGGCATAGTGACGCGGATACTAGTGCTGCAAAGTCGCAACTATTTCACACTTACTTCCGTGGGTTCCTCTCGCTCCTAAGCAGCGAGGCAACTGAACAGGACCGACGAAGGGAAGTGCCTATCGGCCGGGAAGAGACCTCATCGTCGCTGGAGCTGGCAATAACTGCCCTATCAAACCTATTGAGCGCTAACGTTGACGTTGGGCTCAAGCATTCCTTAGAGATCGGATACCATGAAGATATTGACGTTCGTACTGCCTTCATGCGGGTCTTGTCCAATATCCTCCTTCAGGGAACCGAATTTGACAGCCTTTCCGACTCAGCGATAAGTGAGAAGTACGACCGTCTGCTTGAGGTGCTACATCCAATTCCTTTACTTTTATGGCCACTGAATAATAACTGTGGATAGTTGTTTATAAGCGACATGAGTATCACGATCACTCTGTGCGACTCATGTCCTAGCAGCGAGGTTGACGAGATGACCATATCGCTCCTTAACATCTTCGACTCACGAGGGATGGGTTTTGCTCTTCTTAAGGCCCTCATCGAACACGAGATCGCTAACACAGGCAAGTTAACTAGCCCTATCCGCCATCCTTCTTTTAGCTGATAAATGTAGAGAATGAGTCCGAACTGCTTAGGCGAAACTGTGTGGCTACGAAAATGCTCACAGTATACGCGAAGTGGAAGGGGTCTGCATATCTCAAATCAACTCTGCAGCAGGTCCTGGAGAGACTTATGCTTTCGTCGGAAGAATTGGATCTGGAGCTGAACCCGGAGCGCACTACATCTACGGAAGAGTTGCAGCGCAACGCTCTACAGCTGCAGTGGGTCACTAATGTATTCATTGACGACATTTGCAAGTCCGCAGATAAAGTTCCAATCTCTTTTCGCAAGATCTGTTACATTATACATACTGCAGTAGCAAGCAGATTTCCGGAAGCTAAATTTACCGCCGTTGGGGCTTTCATATTTCTCCGGTTTTTCTGTCCCGCAATTGTCGCACCGGATTCGGAAGGCTTGGTCCCTTCAATCCCGACTAAGGAAATGAGAAGGGGATTGCTTCTTATTGCTAAAGTGGTACAGAACCTTGCTAACAATGTCCTATTCGGTACTAAAGAGGCTTTCATGTTTCCTTTAAACGACTTTCTTACGTCAAACATTATTAGGGTTACAGAATTCTTACAAAAGATATCGGTATTTTAACTCCCATCCTACCGCCGTTCCCCATACTAAGAGCAATTTCAGACGCCCCCAAGTACGGCGGAGGCAACCCTACCTCACGAATCATTCGATTTTGGGTCGTGCGTGGCTCTCCATAGGTTTCTTTACGACCACTGGGATAGTGTGAGACAAAGGCTATCAACACAGGACAAGAGATTCTGGAAAGACCCGTCTCTCAGGAAAGAGAACGACCACACCAAGAGAGATAGATGTGCGGCCCTCGACAGCTTTACCGAGCTCGTTCCAAGCCTTGGTCCCCCTCCTATGGACATATCATGGAATAGACCGCAGATATCTGCGAATGTTCCACCCGCATATTCTCGTTTCCAACATTTCATGCTTAAGAACGCCGGTAGAAATACAGAGTCCGTAATATCTGCTCGAGTGGTCTATGATGGCGGCGAGAGCAAGGTAGGACGGAGCCCCTCTGCGTGAGCAGTATATTACTTACCTACTATGTGATTAGGATGGTTTACCTGTTATATGTGTTATACTCCGGAACATCGAGGTCGAGGGAATAGACACTGACCTCCTCCTCTATTGCTTCCTAAAGGTAATTATCCTGTTATTTTCTTCTAGAAAGCTGCTCATCTTGAGAAGATTGCTAGTCGGATGTGGCATCGCCCATTTGGTATTCTCGTAGACGCCACGTGTTACACCAACACGACCGAACCCCAGGAATCATTTCTACGCAAGATGGATTCCTTAACCCCTTCCGAGATGTCCAAACATCTATCTAGAGTGTATGTTTACAACATGAACAGTTCATACAGGAAATACTTTAGGCGGGTGCTTCGACTTGCAGCCAAAAACGAAAATAGCTTAGTCCACCCAAACAATGTGGACTATTTCTTGATCGGTAGCTTGCAGGAGCTCCAGACACATTTCCATCTTGGTTCATTACACCTACCCAAAGATACAAGTGAGTGATAGTCCATTCTAGAATGAGCAAGCCTAACAGTCATCTCCTTTCAAAGTTTCGGTGGTCACCGATTCGAGGTTCGTTTTTCAGCCCGTTGTCAAGCTTTCAAAAACGAAAGGCAAGGTCGACGTAGTTATCAAAGTCGGCAGTCAATTCGTCCAAGTTACAACGACGAAGAAACAGGAAATCGTCCCAGGACTGCGCCTTGGCGCCACAGTGCCAGGGTTGCGCCTTAACGCCACTGTGAACGATATATTCCGCCTGACAGATGTTGCAGAAGCAAACACTTCCATCCATACGGATGACGATAGCGCTTTTGGTATCAGAACGGAGAATGGAAAGGTGGCACTGTATTTTACTAGCCCGAGGAAGCAGGACATACTTCAGGCTATCAGGGCTGCAAAGGCGAAGCAAGGAAAAGACGCGAAACCCTTAAAGCCAATTGAGCGCCTTGTCCGGCCTGAAGATGTCCCCGGTACACTCCTTAATATTTCCTTGATCAATATGGCAAGCCATGACCAGAGTCTCCGGCTCGCTTCGTATAACCTGCTTTGCTCCTTGTGTAGAGCATTTCATTTCACACTTGAGAGGCAGTTCGTTAACGCGAAAGGTACGTCGGTAACTCAGGTCCTAGCATTTCAGTGAGCGCACTTATTGATCGTAATAGGTCTCAGCATCCCAGCGGACTCAGTATCTCTGGTTGTTGGCATTAGCGAAAGGCTTGCATCTTCTGAGCCTCAGCTAACTCACGATTTCCTCACGGAATTTTTCGTCGGTTGGGATAGGTCCCCTCCACAACAGCGGCCTCTCAATGTTCTCTACGTTGCCCCCTGGCTCTCTAATCTTCGAGCTCATGTCCTATCTCAAGAGGTTGACAGCGAGAAGGGAAAGGAGAGGCTTTCACTGATTGCCCGGAAGTTCATTGATGTGGCTCTACAGGAGACTGCACTCTATACCTCCTTCCAGCAGAACATCTGGTCCGTAATTTCTAGAGATGAAGCGCTCGTTGAGATTTTCCTGGATGAGATGGTAAAGGTCGCTATGGGTTTAGGTTTCGCAAGCGAAAAGACTGAAGTGATTGGGTCCATCGCAGCTTCCCTAGGCACTATAACTGTTCGTGGAAAGGTGATCGCGAGGTTTAGAAAGGCTCTCAACCGCACATCCCTACGCCCCACGAGACACCTACCCGAAAATACGGTCTGGGGCGAGATCTGTGTCCTTTTGCGGATCTGTTTGGCTATATCCTTTGACAGCCGTGTCCAGGCCCAATTGTTTCTCCCCGAGCTCGTACACATCATCACAATGGTTGTCAATTGTGGTCCTCCCATGACTAGAGCCTTGGTACACAGACTACTAGTGAACACCGTACACTCCATGTGCACCTCCTTTCCATTGGAAGAAGCGAACCTCATTAAGCTGAAAGCTATCTTGACATCCCTCTCCGAACCGAAAATCGGATTGCTCTTCAGTTTGCACCCATCAGCATCTAGAGATGGAACATTCATTCAAGAAGAACGCGGTTTGGATACCGCAACATTTTCATCAATGGAAACAATAGCGAATCTACTACTGGAGATCATTGTCGTGGGAGCTCCGTCTACGGACATGGCAAACTTGTGGCGTTCAAGGTGGATGAGCTTAGTGGCGAGTACTGCGTTCCAGAGCAACCCAGCAATACAGCCTCGAGCATTCGCGGTCATGGGCTGTCTTGCACGCGAAGACGTCGATGACGACCTGCTTTATCAAGTTTTAGTAGCTTTGCGAAGCGGCGTAACGCGGTTTATCGAGGATAACGATAGTGATATGTTGATCGCTATCGTCACGAGTTTGACTAAGATGATGGATAAACTCCCATCAACATCCCGCTACGTCCTGCAATTGTTTTGGCTTGCGATGTCTCTCGTCAGATTCGCCCCTCCAATTCTGTTCAACTGCACCGTATCCTTCCTAGAGTCGGTTTTACAGGTTATTGCGGCGTCTGGGGAATTCAAGGAGGAGAGGATGATTCCGGTTCTCCTTCAAGGTCGCCTCCCTGTTGAGGAGGCAGCCTCAGAGATAGATGAGCTCTATGGCGTGCGGTTTGACTCTGAGAATTTTCACTTTGCTTCGAGTGCTTGTCTTGCAAAGGGGTTGTCTGATCCTGTCACCAAGACCGCGGGCCTACGCGCACTCTCTACATTCCTCGAGATCGCGAGCGCAAGTGCACCTGAAGAGCACCGCTTCCCGAATGACGTCGCTGTATTGCCGTACCTCGGCTTGGCCGCGGCTCGAGCGACTACGGCAGAAGAGAGCAGAGAGATATTTGGAATCCCACCTCCGAGTGTTGACTACTCCCCTGCCGACATCTTTGCGATGATCAACCTTGACGAAATTCGCGACAAAGAGCTCTTACTAAATACTGCCATCACCCTAATTGACTTTTGTTCCTGTGAAGAAGCAGTCCAACAAAGAGCTTTGGGCTTCTTGGATCGAGTCGCCAAAAAGAGGCCCCATGTCTTGTTACATCTGTAAGTTGTTAGAAGCATGTCTTGTGAAGAGGAATTGAGCGTTAACGGCACGCACTAGGTATAATCCCATTGTCTCTATCCTTGACGAGCTCTTGCAAGCCTCCCAATCCCCTTCGACCCTACGAGCCGCTCACGCCTTGGCATCTTCTCTCGCAGCGGATTCCCGTTTTGTAGATACGCCTAACTCAGTAGATATGCTGAGTACGGTGCTGGAAGAGATTGGGTTCAGCGGCCTTTGGAGGTCGTCATCGTTCAAAACGACAAAGGACCAGGAGAAGCGGTGTGCCCTCCTAACAGACAAATTGATCGAGGTAATATCCCCAAGGCGACTAAAGCAAGGCTTGACTAACGTTTTCATACTTAGTCTATCATTGCCTAATTAGGAGGACATTAGGCGTATCATTAGTGGCGGTCTGTGATCTGTACAATTACATTAAACTGTTTCACTAAAACCAAAGAATATACTGTCTTTGATTTTGTGTATAGGGGCTAGGGCAGGACTCTAACATGCCTATGGACTAATGTGACAACACATATGGGATATTTGTTGTTTTATTTTGGGAAGGGGGAGGGCCCTATGGCACAAACTAAAGGGAAAAAACATAACGAAAAAAAAGCAAGCTTCGTCGTCCACTGGTTTTTGCTCTCTTAACGTGTGCATGGTCGTTGATAGTGGCTAGGGCAGGACTCTAACCTGACTATGGACTAATACGACAACACATATGGGGAGATGCTGATTGGAGTGGAGGTATTTGTTGTTTTATTCTGAGAAGGGGGAGGGCTCTATAGCACAAACTAAAGAGAAAAAAACGTAACAAAAAAAAAAACAAGCTTCGTCGTCCACTGGTTTTTGCTCTCTTAATGTGTGCATGGTTGTTAATAGTGGCTAGTGCAGGACTCTAACCTGACTATGAACTAATGCGACAACATATATGGGGAGATGCTGATTGGAATGAAGGTATTTGTTGTTTTATTTCGAGAAGGGGGAGGCTCTATGGCACAAACTAAAGAGAAAAAAACGTAACAAAAGAAAACAAGCTTCATCGTCCACTGGTTTTTGCTCTCTTAATGTGTGCATAGTTGTTAATAGTGGTTAGTGCAGGATTCTAACATGACTATGAACTAATGCGACAACATATATGGGGAGATGCTGATTGGAATGAAGGTATTTGTTGTTTTATTTTGAGAAGGGGGAGGCTCTATGGCACAAGATAAAGAGAAAAAAACGTAATAAAAAAAAACAAGCTTTATCGTCCGCTGGTTTTTGCTCTCTTAACGTGTGCATGGTCGTTGATAGTGGCTAGGGCAGAACTCTAACCTGACTATGGACTCATGCGACAACACATGTGGGGAGATGCTGATTGGAGGTATTTGTTTTACTTGGGAAGGGGGAGAGCCCTGGCACAAACTAAGGAGGAAAAAATGTAACGAAAAAAAACAAACTTCATCGTCCCCCGGTTTTTGCTCTCTTGACGTGTGCGTGGTCGTTAAATGATTGTAGTGCTTTCTCCATTTTCAACTCTTTCTTGGAATTTTTCTCTCACTGCTTCTAGTTTCTGAAAGGATTCTCTTTCGGCATTGTATACTCGGTCGGTGGAGTCCAGGAGCCACAGCTTCGGGATCCAAGCCTTCGGATCTTCGGCTGGTGAGTCTTCGAAATATGTCCTGCGGAGATCCTTTATGATCTCTATGAATGGCTTGGCGTGAGTCTTCGTCATTAAGAAGTGTATTTCTCGATTGTCGAAGTAGAGTTGTTCTGCTAGGGAAGCCCATTTGCAATTATGGATATAGTCCGAGATGGAGTCGTTGAACCGTCCGTGCCCTTCCACGAACTCCACCATCGTCTCGCAAAGGCTGGAGTAATCGCAGAAAAGATGGTCGGATATCCATTTCAGAGGTGGCCCTACTCCATCTCCTGAGGTCCCTTCGGTGCCGTTGATCTCTAATATTCCTGCGACCGTATTCCAAATTTGATGATTCAAGATGCGCGATCTAGTACATCTATGGAGTTGGCTCCGTATCTGTATGACCTCGTAATTCCAGTCCTTATGTCCGAGGTAATGTTGGTAGTTTGACATGAGTTTGTGTTTGCGGATCATTCGTACTACCCCTAATGCCATAATTTTCTCGTCGTTCTGGCTGGGAGGTGTCGGCTTCGTCAATTTCTGGTCTGGTCTCAACTGCTCCTGGTTGCCTGCGAAACTTCTCCAGCATTTGTTCTGGTGTGTTGCTAGGATTGACCTCAAGAACGGTATCACACCTTGTCGTAACGGGGCAGTTATATGCATTGTCGATTGGTGGTAGCAAACAAATGCTGGATGGTCTCCTAGGCTTGAGTGGGAGATCCAGTGGACACATAGAGGTAGGGAACGAAGATGGGGTTTTAAGGGATTATATACTTGGGTGTCATGCAAACAAATGTGGGGAGCTGCCAAGAACACATTAAAAAGCAGTACCATGATATAACTACTCTGCATACATGCTTGTGCAGAGTAACAGTGTTATTGACCACAGGAAATTACCCGGCTCACATCGTAAACGCCACCTACTGGAGCGCCTTTTTCTAACGGCAATGTAGAATAGATGGTAGGTATGGCCAATGCTTTTAATCGTGATGTTTACCGTATGAAGACCAACTGACCAACATAACGAACAGGAAAGTATAGTGCCAATTCTAACATGCAATGCTGCGTCCGAGCTCGATCCCAACAAACAACCGGGGGGGGCATGGAAGGTTCCAAGTCTCACTGGTCAGCCGCGGAATTTTTGCACCAGGTCCTTAAGGGAAAAATATAATGTGTAACAGGTGTTTGAAAATAACCAATACAGCCAATCAGGGGATCCCCGTTCCGGAAAGATGCTAACAGTACTTTTGGCGTTGCCGGTCGGGTGATAGTTCGGTGTCACTTGTGTAATATTCGCTGAATACCTATTGAGGGTGCTTCGTATGCACGTTTCAAAGCGATAGGTTTCCACCTCCATCGTCCTCAGCTTGGACAAGGACTCCAAATCCCTTATGATATGATCCGTCAGGTCAGACCATTTTTTTTCCCTGATAAGCACCGTTACGTCGTTGTGAAACGTATGATTCCTCGAAGCGTAGGCACCAATTGTCCAAAGTATTTGCTCGCTATTGTATCCAAGCGCATGGCACGCCTCCGAGATATCTTGCTTCGGGTTCATCGTTTCGGAAGTCCGGATTTTGCTAGCGTTCTGGCTATTGCTAGAATCTTCGACTTCGTCGGCTTTGTTTTGCAAGTCTAACTCTTCTGCTATATCCACCCAAGTCTTCCCTCTAATACGCTCGTGAGCCCTGGATATCGCATCGGACCCCCCTTTCTTTGACTTATTGTTGACAAGGCGGCGGAAGTCCGTCAGTTCGAGGCTCAAGTAATCGCCGCAATTTGCGAAAATCTTGTATCTGTGGACCTCATGCATCATCGCGAATATCCCAACTGGCGCCGTCCACTTGCTCGACTTGTTTGTTCCTAATGCCATAGGCTTATAGGAGCACTGTACGGGCTCCTGGCCGCTTGCCGGACTTCCCTTACTCATATGAGCTTTTAGGACTGCCTGGTATGCATACATCTGTGGGGGTGTCTGTATGCGCGGTATTGCACTTCGCCATAGCTGGGTAGTTACACCCCGGAACCCGCAGAGTGCAATGCTTGCCATCGTTGGTGGATGGTTTCGGAGAATTGAAGCAGGAGTATGGACGGTTCTAGGTGGGAAAAGTCTCACTAGTCAGCAAACAGATGTGCTAGGCAATGTGGGAATGGGAAGGGATTCTCACGGAGGGTAACTTTAGTTTACGGTAGCTCCAGTAAGAATTTCCGGCTTGTCAGGGTACGCTCCGTCCGTTGTACTCCGGGGAGAGAGAGGGCAGTGCCGTTGGATGGAGGGTACAGTACCTGGTGGGCGGCGTATCTTGAAGTGTGGAGGATGCCCGCCCTCCGCCCTCTTCGCAACTCACCCTCCCCCCCTTAGTCATGCAACAAACGCTCCTAGAAGTGAACACCGAACCATAAGCTGGCAAATACTGCGAACAAGGCATCGGTCATGCACTAGCTGCCCTTCCATGGTGGCTACCCGTCTGTCCGTCGGGTACATGTGGATTGGTGCTGGTAGACAAAGGCAATTGCAGTAGGGGATTCCAACGACAAAGCGGAAGAAGGAAGGACTCTGACTAGGGCGTTCCGGAGTTTCGCTGGGATGTTGCGGGTTGCTAGAACTAGGCGGAGGAAAGTTGCATTGGTGCACTCTTGGGGCGGGCCGATACTGATGCGCGGTGAGCAGCTTCAACAACCTTAGTAGACAGTATGAAAGACAGACCTGCATACCTTGTGCATCGGCCAACAGCCTGGGCGAGCTTCTCGGTAGGCCGGGTTCTTTTGGGGCATCTCTGGGTAGGCGTTCTGTGGGCGCCCTGGGGTTGTGGTTACGATGCTCTGTAGTTGGAACTCTCGAGCTCGGGTAGGGCTGACGTTGTTGGCGTGGCTGAGGCAACTCGTGTTTGTGGCTGGTGCTGGCTTGTGCGCGTATTCCGGTTGCGGACAACACTCGTGCTTCTAGGTCTATTGTGTTCCGTGCGATGTATGTACTCTACTTTGCACCTGTGCTTTTGCGTATGCTGCTCTATATAGAGTATGCTGACGGACAAATAGGACGGCCAAACAGAGCAAAAGAGAGCTACGCGGCAGCCAAGTCCTGTCCTCAACCGCTACGCGTTTCCGACACCTCCGCCGCTCTATCTCTCTTTGAGCGTCGCGCTTTATGACGCTGCCTTTGCGTCAAACAAGATCAACTGTATCGCTTCGGTATGTCGCCTTTGCCAGCGCGGTAGGGAACACTATATGATATACCGTTGATCTTATGCCTCGGGAGACGCGCGGAAGAATTGTCGATGCCTCCATCTTCTGCGTTCTTTGAGAATACCCAGGAATTGCCTCCTCTCACAGACGAAAGTGGGTGACACGTTCCGTTGATGTTGCAACGCTCTGTTGATAATGTTTTGCAGATGTCGAAATCCTCCACTCCATCATTACTGCCGCGCAGTCCCTTTCGCAAGCAGAGCGCTTTCCATATCGCACGCTTTTTGATGCCTATGACACTACTCTCCATCAAAACGGACTCGATCCAGATCACGATCAGGTTTACTTTCGCTTCCTGCTCAGGCTTGGGGCAGTGCCGGGAGATGGGACGCTGTTTCAGAAATTCGAGGCCCTTTTGGGCCGGATGGGCATACGGCTTGAGTTTGGTACGGGAGGAGATGATGCGCAAGAGATTACGAGGCACGACGGAGGCCTTGGCCTGGAGAGGGACGAGTCTCGGGAACTGATGGACATTCCTCGCGGGAGGGCAAGGCGTGCTTCATTTAGTTCCATGTATGACGCTGGCGACGAGAATACTCAAAGGGGTGGCAGAGGGACTAGATCCCATTCCTCGATGTCGCGGCCGCAGACGAGCCTTTCCACTATGCGAAATGGAGCCGTTTCAACGAGGGCTACCACTCGGGCGACGGAGAGAAGCCTGTCGCATGACGGCATCGAGTCACATGAGAGGGGGCAGGCCACAAGGGGCAGGCTGATCTCACAGGGTTTCGGGCGGAATCTTCTACATTTCCGCGGGCGAGGAAGGTCAACGTCTAGCCCAGGAGATCTCCAAGGCTGGCGACGGACCCAGTTCAGAGATAGTCTGGTTGGCCAACAGCTGCTCCCCGCCTCTGTGCCTGACCAACAGCCATACTCAATGGGAAGGGCAGCTGGAACTTCCGAGCTTAATGAAGAGGGAAGCTTACAGGGCGGGGATAATGACTCTTCGGAGCTTCTGTTCCTCCCGTCGCGAACTCAGATGTCCCTCGACGCGGAGAGATTTTACCGCTATCGCCTGCGTAGCGTGGCACTGCATGTCTTTCGACAATGGCATGATATAGCGACGCAGCTCCAACGTCACCGAAGCCGAACCGCTATTGCTATAAATTATGATAGAGCTATTCTTTTGCGTCAATCGATCGATACTTGGCGAGTAGCTCTGAGGGATCGGAAGCAAAAGGCAGAAACCGAACGTTTTTTCGCCCGCTTTGAACGCCGTGCGACAAAAGCAAGGGATTTGTATCTCGTCACGAAGGCGTTCACCCACTGGGCGCAAAGCGCTTCCGATGAGGTCGAAAGAACCTCTGTCGCGCGGCGGCACATCTTGAGAATAAAGTGCTTTAATGCTTGGCGCGATATTACGGCTGTGAACGAGCTCAAGGTCCGAAGGCAATTGCTCAGGAAATTCTATGCCATATGGAAACGGGGTTGTCTAGAAATAGTATCAACGAAGCCCAAAGCTGTCGCTGTGTATAGGGAGAATTTGGTATTGAAGATGTATTGGGCATGGTTTTGGATTCATAAGGACAAACAAGCGTTGGACTTTAAGTTAAGATGGGTGAAAAGGAAATATCTGACTGCCTTAAGTACAAACGCTTTTGAGAGGAAGGAAAAGGATTTATTAGTTGAAAATATGAGGAAGCAGAGGATACTGAGAAAATTCCTGAGGAGTTTGTTTCTGAAGGCACAGGCTCTATTAGGGCTTAATGGAGAGGCGAGGGAATTCCGCGATAGGAACCTGGAGCGGAAAGGCATCCTCAGCTGGAGAAGGCAGGCCAAGCTCATCCCTGCTGCACGGGAGGTTATTTTTTATGCAGAGTCGAGGATTTCATGTGACGCTTTCAAGTCCTGGCTCCAGCGAACGAGGGCATCAAGGCAGGCGGTCGGGGTGGACAAGTTGAGGGTCCTCCATAATGCATGGACAAACTGGAATGACCGACTACGCATGCAAGCAATAGCAGCACGGGTTAATGACCGGGTTGTCCTCCAAGCGCTCTACAAATGGGTTTTAATTGAAAGATCTAGGCTCCTTAAACGGCTGTATGAGAAACGGCTGAAGCAAGCAACGCTCTATGGGCTGGCTAAGGCGTTAGGCAGTCAACGAACCAAAATCCAACTGGGTGAGCATTTCCTTGGAAGAAACGGAGGAAGGAACCTGCTAGCCTCCGTTCTTTACCAGTGGCGCCATCAAGTCTATTTGAACAGACGGGGGGAGCAACGTGCCTTCGATTTTCACACGCTTCGTATTATTCAAGACACTATTAATATATGGAAGTCTGGAATTAAGCACGTCCTTCATTTAGAGCGATGTGCTCGGGATGCAAAGTTCTATTTCCTCGCTACGAAGACAATTAGGTCCTGGCAAAAGGCTGTTGCGAATATTAGACGCCAGAAGCGGAAGATAGCGTATGCTCGAGGTAGACGCATGGTCAAGGTCAAACTGGCAACTAGGATATTTAATCTTTGGCGGGAACGAGGCCCATCTTTGCGACGGCGGGCGGAGGAATTAGATCGGAAACGTGTAGACCCGGTATGGAAAAGCTGGCGAGGCCGACTTCAGAAGGCTTCAGGTATGGGACTGTCGGCTGATGAGGCCTATAACACCAATACATCCCGTGGACGTCTCCATGCTTGGCATGACAAACTTAGTCGGAACCGGAGAATAAGTGGGGATGCAGAATGTTGTGCCCAGGCCCGGGTTTGGAGAGATGCAGGCGCATACCTTGGGAAATGGAGAATGCGCGTCTTGGGAAATCGTGGGCAGAATATGAATGCTCAATTGTTTAAGGTGAGCATTGATAAGAAGCATTTTAGGAGCATCTTTAGGTATTGGAGGAGTAAGGCTGCAGAACGGAGAGGACACAGATTAACGAATTCTGTTGCAACCCGTCGGAATGGAGATGATCCGGAAGGTGATGATACGAGGAGGGCAGAGGATTGGACTATTTTTGATGGTGGGCCGGATATTGTTGGTTGGATCCCAGGTCTTGAAGCCTCTTCTAGCTCTACTCCAATACCAGCTTACCTGAGCACGCCATCTAAACAAACCGCTAGAGCTAAGATCCTGTCAAGACTGACTGCGACTCCTGGAGTTCGGAAAACCACTTTAGAGCAAAGTATGTTTCTAGCTAGAAGGGACTTTGGAAAGAGTGTATTGGGCGAGAGACGGGGACCAAAGGTAGGAAGGGATATAAGCTTCCAGCAGCAACCTCCATAAGGTAGCGGAATAGTTTTTAAGCTCCCAAATGCATTGCTCATGGTGTCTGGTTAGCGTGTGGTTTTGGTCTCTGTTTTAGCGGGTGGGGGTGTTCTAGGAATTCTTTGTTTGGCTACGGATAATGTGTATAGCGCAAAGGATCGTACGAAGTACTAAATTGTGCGGTGTATCTTTGTGAGACGTAATTTGGTATATCTCCCCTTCGATGAAAATATGTTACGACTCTCTTAGCCAGTCACCTTTTACACATCATATTCCTTAGAAAGTGGCAAGCGTACCCCCGGAAAGAGATAGACATGGCCTAAGGCGCCCACAAATAACAGGCCACGTAGCCCACTAGCCTAATGTGGATGGATATACATGTGTTCTCTCCTTCAACCCTATTGCTACCCGCTTCTCATGTTCCCTATCCAGCAGGACATTCCAAGACCTATCCAGGCCCTTGTACCGCCAAGCACCATCTCCCCAACTCACAAACGCAGGGCGCCCCGGAACACACGGCCCCTTTGCAACACGTGGTGGTGGTGGATGTGAGCGCGGGTTAGCGACGTTGTCTATAGAGAGGCCCGCACTGAAAGTAATAGGACTCTTAACTAGAATTAGTTAATCGACAATGCTGCTTTAATGGCCTTTGGTTTAGCTCCACATTGGCGGGTTTAACTAGAATT
>JAJDFF020000256.1:0-48292 GCA_021527025.2 Geoglossum cookeanum | reverse complement strand
TGGGATTTTCTCTGCTCCTTATTATTGAGTTTGTTTACAGCCAGCGAGTGCGTAGTGCGCAAATCCTGCAGAAATACAAAAAAAAAAAAAAAAAAAAAAAAAAAAAATTTCCCCCCCAACCCCCCCCATCGCCCATCGCCCATCATCCATCGCCCACACCCCCCTCCCTCTTCCCGCTGCTGCTGCTGCTGCTACTGCTGCAGCTGCTGGACGGGAAGGGCACGCGGGCGGCGAAAACCCTTGCCTGCGCCTTTTTTTTGTTCCCCGGCCCCGTGCGTGCGTGTGTGTGTGTGTGTGTGTGTGTGTGCTCTGCGGGGTATATATACATATCAAATCAATTGCAACATATAAACTCCCCCCTCCGAGAAAATGCACTTTTTTTTCCTTGTGCAACAACCCCGCTCCCTCTCCTCCGCCCTGCCCTGGCTTGCCCTGGCCTGCCCCCCTCCCCCCTCCTCGTCCTGCAGCTTCCAAGACTACTTGGCTGCCCCGGTTGGCATTTGAACAACCTGTCTGTGTTCAGATATATATATTATATACACCGTAAACCATGGCTCCCAATGAATCCGGTGCGCCGGTATCCACTCGGGTCGGACATGGTCTGGCTAAAGTCCTGGGCATCAAGCTCGACCGCAACAATCCCAAGGAAGAGCTCACCAGAGGTGAATCTGTGATTTCTGTAGCCACCGCTGAGACGTTTGTCGAGGAGGAACCCACTTCTGCCGATTGGATTAAAAGTCTCCTGCCGGACTCGGGGGAAATCAAGCACTACTTTATCAGTTTGTTTCCGTTTTTGAAATGGATTACGCGCTACAACTCTACTTGGTTTTTGGGGGACACTATTGCTGGTAAGCTCCCTTTCCTCCTCCTCCTCCTCCTCCTCCTACAGCCCTTTCCATAGCTAAGCCAACCGTCAAATGCTGTCAGGTCTCACGGTTGGAGCTGTCGTCGTTCCCCAGTCAATGGCCTACGCAGTCTTGGCTGGGCTGCCACCTGAGTTTGGATTATATTCCTCGTTCATGGGCGTCTTGCTCTACTGGTTCTTTGCTACGTCGAAAGACATCACAATTGGAGTAAGCGCTCTTCTCGCCCGCCCTCGCCCTCCCCCCCTTGGCTACATAGCCCGTTGGCTAACTGTGCCCAAAGCCTGTAGCTGTCATGTCAACGCTCGTTGGAAATATCATTAGCAAAATCAACGAAAATAGGGATCCCATAATTCCGCCGCCAGTCATAGCCTCTGCTTTGGCTGTGATTTGCGGGTCTATCGTCTTGTTTATTGGCTTAATTCGCTGCGGCTGGATCGTCGATTTCATCCCCCTAACAGCAATTTCCGCCTTCATGACTGGTTCCGCCATCAACATTGCTGTCGGCCAGGTTCCGAATTTGATGGGTATTACCGGTTTCAATACTCGCGAATCTACATACAAGGTCGTCATCAATATCCTCAAACACCTGGGCCGGTCAAAGATCGATGCTGCCATAGGGCTGACGGCTTTGACGATGCTTTACCTCATTCGATCATTCTGCACATACATGTCGAAGAGGCAGCCGAACAGACGTAGAATGTGGTTCATTGTATCGACGCTTAGGACCGCCTTTGTCATCCTGCTATACGTCTTGATTAGCTGGTTGGTAAACAGACACGTCAAGAAAGCGAGTAAGGCGAAGTTTAAGATCTTGGGGACAGTTCCAAGAGGTATTTTTAGCGCCCCACCTCCCCCCTCCCCCTCCCCAATTCGTTAACTTTTCCACTGAGCCCGTGAACTGACGCGAAAGCATTTAGGATTCAAGCACGCTGGAGCCCCTGTCATCACCGGAGAGATAATAAAGACATTTACAAGTGAACTTCCCGCTGCCGTTATCGTTCTCCTCATTGAACATATTGCCATTTCCAAGTCCTTTGGCCGAATCAACAACTACACTATCAATCCATCTCAAGAACTCATTGCCATCGGTTTTACAAATGTTCTCGGCCCCTTTCTGGGCGCATACCCAGCAACAGGTTCCTTCTCTCGAACGGCCATCAAGTCTAAATCAGGTGTGCGCACGCCATTCGCTGGTGTAATTACAGCCATCCTCGTTCTCCTCGCCATCTACGCCCTCCCCAGAGTTTTCTTCTTCATTCCAAGCGCGGGTCTTTCAGCTGTTATCATCCACGCAGTTGGTGACCTCATCACACCACCAGACACTGTATATAGGTTCTGGCGGGTCTCGCCCCTAGAGGTATTCATCTTCTTTGCCGGCGTTATAGTTACGGTCTTTACTTCCATCGAGAATGGCATCTATGTAACAATCTCCCTTTCAGCTGCAATACTTCTCTTCCGTGTCGCAAAGGCTAGGGGACGCTTTTTGGGAAAGGTTGTTATCCATTCCGTTGTTGGCGACCAGCACCTCAACAGCGACGACAAATATGGGGTGGAAGATGGCCCTGAGGATTTTAATTCAGCAAACGAAGCAAGAAATATGTTCTTGCCGATTGACCACCAGGACGGATCAAACCCCGAGATTGACGTGCGATCTCCTTATCCTGGCATATTCATCTACCGTTTTTCAGAAGGCTTCAATTACCCCAATGCCAACCATTATCTGGACTATCTTACCGAATATATTTTCAAATACACAAGGCGTACCACCCTTGACACATACGGCAAATTAGGGGTAAGTAAGCCGGCTCTCTAGATTGCACCAACACTGGTATCACTAACAAAAACCCACTTTTAGGACCGCCCGTGGAACGATCCTGGTCCCCGCCGCGGCAAAGCCATAAACATGGAGGACAACCGCCCCATCCTCCGCGCCGTGATTCTCGACTTCTCCTCGGTAAACAACGTAGACATTTCATCCGTCCAAAACCTCATCGACGTCCGCAACCAACTGGACCGCTACGCAGCCCCGGAAACCGTTGAATGGCACATCGCCTGCATCAACAACCGCTGGACCAAACGCGCCCTCTCAAGTGCAGGCTTCGGTTACCCTGTCCCCCCATCCACCGTGCACGCACGCTGGAAACCCATCTTCAGCGTTGCCGATATTGGCGGCCGCAACTCCGCTGCCTGGGATGCAGAGCATCGCAATGACGAAGCACCTCAGCACCAACGTGTGCACGATCCCGAGAACCCAGAGAGCGATGCGATTGTTGCAAGCACTGCCACAGAGAGCCCGGATAACAGTGCTCTCAAGACCACCAAGTCTCGAAGGGTTGCGGTTGTGCATGGGCTGAATAGGCCGTTTTTCCATACCGATCTCACAACTGCGCTTCAGAGCGCCGTGTTGAGTGTGGAGCGGAAGCAGGAATATGATCAGAAGGGTGTCAAAGGTATCGGCGAGGAGCCATGAACAGCAAGAGTAAAAAACTTCGAGTTGGCGTGGAAGCGCGCCCAATTTTTTTTCTTTCTTTTTTTTCCTCCCACCACCGTCAAACTTTTTGATATCTATTGTAGCTTTAACTTGTCACGGGAATCATGAGATGCACATTTGTTAAGGCCTTGTGTGTGTGTGTGTGTGTGGGGTTACCGGCTCATAATCGTCCGGCCCCATTGTAATGAAATTTTTTTTGGGCTCTTATCCGGCCCACCCACCCAACGGTTTCTATTTTACAATAAACAATGACGAGCGCTTGGCTTGTCGTGGTACATGATAACTCCTCCCATGCCTCTCTGGTGCATACTGTGATAAGACTGCGCCCCTTGGACCATCACAAAAAGGGGAATAACAGGTGCTCAATCGAGAGTGAAAAATTCAGGACAACAACCTTGAAAAAGCGCACAATACAGGCTCATCCCTCTGGTGCGACCTCAGCCTTGCATGCCACGAAACCACACACCCCGGAGTACAAGAGGCAACGGACGAACATGTAATCTACCGGGAGAGCAGAGCAAAATCAAATCGCGGAATCGCAACCACGTCAAAGCTATCACGGCTCCCCCGTGGATCTCTGGGCTCATAGGCCGTGGGACGGTTTTCCGTCCCAGCATCTCAGCGCTTCTTTCATCATCTATCACAGTTCTTCCTTCTGGGGCGAAAGCCCATCACAATAATCCCCTTAGTCCACCTCAAGCTACATTATACAAAAACGCATTATCGCCAAGCGTTTGAAGGCAGATTTGCCTGTGAACACTTAGATTACCAACCTATCCCATCCACGAACAATTCAAAGGCAAACGTACCTTCACCTGCTCAAACGCAATTCCGGCACCATCGAAATCCCACCCATTTTCTTCCAAGCATATATGCGAAAATTCCAGTGTCATGCCGGTCCGCTTACTCATTTCGATAACCATCAGCTCCTTTCTAAGCTGTTCGTCGGATTTTCCTTCCACAAGTACTCCTAGGCTTTCTGGAGTGTAGGATTCGCTTGGAGGTGTTCCCATGGTGATCGGTGAGACTGGTGCATCAACATACTCGGGCTCAAACGCATCGTATCCACCATACGCTCTGAGGGTGAGCTGGTCGCAAACTACTCGAATACCGCCAATTCCAGCCCCAGGTCCAAGAACGAAGGTCCGATCGAAGCTACGCTTTACGCTTATACTGCCCGTGGAGATGTCGATTTCGTCAAATTCACCGTGGATGATAACAATTAAACCTCCAACGCCCGTCGGGGACTGCCCGGTCATATCAGGTTGGCCAGGAAGCCCGTGACATTCTATCAACCATTTGTGGCCCATGGTAAGAAGATCTGGGTGGCGAGTGACAGGTAATGTAGACCAGCAGTTACGGACGGCTTCAGTGCCGGTGTGGAAACGAATCATCCGGCCGCCAGGGTGATTTATCTTCTTAAGGTTCCGCGAACCCTTGATGTACGCATCCCAGCTAATCGATTTTTGTGGCTCACTTGTGGTAGCACGAGGAGCAGAGGTATTAACGGAGAAAGAAAACGTCGATAGAGCGTCGTAAAAGCTGTTTGCGAGATTCGTGCGGTCCATGTCGTAGGCAGGGAAGAAGTACTTTACGAAGTTTTCTCCAATCTGAGACTCGTCTCGGAAATTCGGAGAGAGAATAGGAATAGGTAATCGGCGACCAGCAGTGAGAGCTGCCAGTTCCTGATCCGATCGAACTTGGACTCCGTTCAGCATACGCAGCGTAGGATACCAATTCAGGATTTCAGTGGTATATGTCGGCACAAGGTTTTCGATTGGGTTGCCGGTAAGTATAAGATGATCCAGACTCCGGAACTTCCAGCGCCAGGCGCTCAAAGAGCGCATATCGGTAAAATCATTGTTTGACAGGTCAAGGTTCTTGATATCAGGGAAAGCCTGAGCAAGCGACGAGACCATGGCGACGTTGTTGAGCCCGTTGTTGCTCAAGGAAACGCTAACGACAGCTTCACGCTTTTCCTTAGAAGACGTAAAGAGCCGGCCCGCAGTTGACATTAGAGCGGGGAATAAATTTGATCCCCGAGAGCCGTTACCGATAATTTGTCTGCCGTTGAGAGGTTCCTCGGTGCGTAGACTCGAGAGGTCCAGAAACTTCTGTTCCGCGCCGTATCGACGATTGAGTAGGTTGGTGAAGATTTGCTTCAGCTCCAATGAACTGCCAGCATCAGTGGAACCGAAAGCCTTGGTAGCCTCATTTCTCGTCGGCTGCCCAGGGCACTTTTCGATGGTGAGCTTCGACTGGGCAAATTGGAATGTGTTCAATCTCAAAATCTTTGGTGTATCCTCCGGCCTGACATAGATAATCATGCTATCCCCATCCGGTCGAGACTAGTCTACAGTTAGTAAGGCGTAAGACAACCCCAACTTGTCCAATCACCCAGCGGCAAAGGTCGGATTTCTCGGTCGTCGTTTTATAAATTTAGCTTGAAACGAAAGCGGACCGGAGAGGACAATGTTGCGTAGATTGGTGACCGTTAGAGCGTAGTGATAAACATACCTTTCTTATCCTAACCGCATCACCAGGTTTCGTATCGGGTCCATTGGCCTTTCGTTCGAGGAAGGCTAAGAGGTCACTGACTCCGCCATCTCTATTCGATGCCGCTTTGCTCTCCCGTAATCCCCAAACCCTGATTTCATCACAACCACCTCCCACTCCCCCACCGGCAGCCTCACTCAAGGCACCTGTAGCTTCGAATCCACCACCTGGATTCCTCACCCTGGTATCTCCTCTAGCCATGCCACGCAGGATGACTTGCTGGATGCCGGTGCCTCCAAAAAAACCTCCACGAGGAGGGCCCCTATGCTGGCCTCTACTCGTCTGTACGTTCCCCCGAGTTGCGGGATTCTCGTAGGGGCCACCACGGCCCCTACCACGTCCTCTGCCACTGGCACCACCACTGGCACCGCCAGTGGGACCATCCATATCAAGGTCGCCATCTTTGTCAATGCGTGGCGTGTTCGAGCGGCGTTTTCGGATACCACCATGGGTAACGGGAGTTGTTAGAGCAGTATTGTTTCGAGAACCTGCCCGGCCCCTGGGAGCGGTAGGAGTCGATGCTCTCTGGTGAAGCATGGTGTGTGCGTGTGTGTGTGTGTTCGTGGTATGTGCTTGTGGTGTGCTTGTGATGTGCTTGTGATGTGCTTGTGGAGAGGTTTATTGTGAACGAAGCGAGCTTTTGTCGGTGGGGTTGGTTGGAACTTTTGGGCGCCAAGCGAAATGAGTGTCCGTGTCAACTCATCCCTCAATATATCTTTGCCCAAACATTACCACCACCAGACTTACCAACAACACAACCAACCCCCCCCTTATTCCCCATCCATCTAATCCCAAAAAAATTCTCTTGTCCCCAAATTCAAATGTCCTTTCAAACTAATGTACCTACTTACCCAGCAGATAAAGCCCATTAACAAAACTCTATTCCACCCGCCATGGATTCTGGCTCGCGGTTTACCTAGCGCTTACCCATTGCCTCCCACTCTCTAGTACAGTCGAGCCGCGTTGCAAGCGTTTTAAGAATTATTGCGTTATAGGAATATGAACACGTGGCTCCACCCCAATCCTGGACTCTATCTATAAGAATACACAAGAATAATCGCGCTATAAGAATGGGGTCCATTGCCCCGACCATATATATTCATTCTTGCAGCGCTGTAGTCGCTTGAGCCTCACGCGCTGTGCAGGGTAACTTGTCATCATTCTCGCGATCCCTAAATGTGGCCTTTTGGTAGCAACCGACGAATCTCCAGTGAGCCTCCGGCCGACATTCACTCCTTCCAGGGCTCGCATTTCGTTTGTGACTGCTTGCAGACAACGCCAGCGTGCCGCAGAACTCGCCGTCCACGCCGTTGACGATCTCCATGAACCACTCTGGCTGATTGGACCAATTAAAGTACCTGCCCTCCACCCCTTTGCTCACTGCCCCCAGCAGCCTAGCAACCAGCACAATCCGGCCGTTCCTGCAACATGCCTCCAAAGTCGCGTTTTACTCGTCTAGACGCATTCACCAAGACTGTAGAGGATGCGCGAATACGGACTACGTCAGGGGGAATTGTCACAATCGGCTCGTTGCTAGTTCTTCTCTATTTAATATGGGGGGAGTGGGCGGACTACAGGCGGATATCTGTGCATCCAGAGCTAATTGTAGACAAGGGCAGAGGTAGGCTGGGCAGCTGCAAGCAGTGCGGGTGCTGGCTAATTTATTGGTCGTTCAGGTGAAAAAATGGAGATACATCTCAACATAACCTTCCCCCGCGTCCCCTGCGAACTCCTTACACTCGACGTCATGGATGTTTCTGGAGAACAGCAGGTCGGCGTGATGCATGGTGTGAGTAAGGTTAGACTGGCATCCGAAGCTCAGGGTGGTGGGGCCCTGGATATTAATGCCCTGGATCTGTAGGATTCCCATTACCCTCCAAGACACTTCCCCAGCTCTAACGATATCGTGCAGGCACTCACCGGATGAATCGGCCTTCCATCTTGACCCCGGTTACTGCGGCGACTGCTATGGTGCACCTGCTCCGGCAAATGCAAAGAAATCTGGCTGCTGCAACAACTGCGACGAAGTTCGTGAAGCGTATGCGTCCCTTCAATGGGCATTCACCCGAGGCGAAAACGTTGAGCAGTGTGAGCGAGAGGGGTACTCCCAGCGTTTGGATCAACAACGCTTGGAGGGATGCCGCATCGAAGGTGCCCTCCGCGTAAACAAAGTCATTGGAAACTTCCACATCGCCCCCGGAAAAAGCTTTAGCAACGGCAACATGCATGTCCACGACCTTGGAAACTACTTCGAAAGTCCCACCGCCCACACTTTCACGCACCACATCCATTCCCTCCGTTTCGGGCCTCAGCTTCCCGACTCTATAAAAGCCAAACTCGGCACAAAAGCCTCACCGTGGTCAAACCACCACACCAACCCCCTCGACAACACCTCCCAAAAAACAGACGACCGCAGCTTCAATTTCATGTACTTTGTGAAAGTTGTCTCAACCGCTTACCTCCCGCTAGGCTGGGAAAAGGCTGAAAAGGGAAATAAGCAAAATGAAGTCTCGCACGAATTCGTGGACCTAGGCCGGTATGGCCACGGCGTGGATGGCAGCATCGAGACGCACCAATACTCTGTAACCAGTCACAAACGCAGCCTCCTCGGTGGTGACGACTCAGCAGAGGGTCACAAAGAACGCTTACATGCCCGCGGAGGAATCCCAGGGGTGTTCTTCTCCTATGTATGTCTATCTCTCTCAACACCCGACCCTACCCTAACAATTAAGCAGGACATATCCCCCATGAAAGTCATAAACCGCGAACAACGCACCAAAACATTCACTGGCTTCTTAACCGGTGTTTGCGCTGTGATAGGCGGTACTCTAACCGTCGCCGCTGCCATCGACCGGGGATTCTACGAGGGCACCCAACGGGTAAAGAAGCTACACCAAATGTAATGCTCTTACTCTTAACGAACATTTTTACTTCTGTTTTTATGGTCCACTCCCCTGTTCCCTTCCTCTCGGCATATCGGACAATTTTCATCATCTATCCCACATACTCGGCAGTTTTGGTATTTGCTTATTACCCCACCCCAAATGCAGCCCACGGCATGAGTGAGTTACCCCCTCCCCCCAAAAAAATTAGCGTGGGCGTCTGTAATACTCATTCCCTACCGTACCAAAACAATAGAATTAAAAATGCTATTTATCAAAAATCTGGTATATCGTTGAACACATGCAATTGTTCTTCTCCCATGTAATACAAACTCACGGCAAATGGATGAATAACACACTGGAAACCCCCCTCCCGCACTCCCCCGCACACTAACTACCCGTCATCATCATTCGAGCCTTAAAAGAAAGAAAAAAAAAAGGAAAAACGGGGTGTTTATTATTTTGAAAATTTTTTTTTTTTCCTTTTCCTTCTTGAGAAAATATATACATATACATATAGGTCCATCCCCCCCTTTCCGAGAAGAAGAGAATATAGAAAATAAAAACCCAAAAAAATTTAAAAAATTTAAAAAATTTAAAAAGTTGGAAATAGAAAAGGAAAAAAAAAAAAAAAAAAAAAAAAAGAAAGGTTCCTGAGGGAGAGAGAGAAGGTGGAGGAAAAAAAAAAGTGTGGTTGGTACATACATACATACAACGCTTAAAAAGCTTTTTGAGAAATTAAAAAAAAAAAAAAAAAAGCCTAGATACATGAAGTTTTTCTTTTTTTTTTATACCCAGAGAGAGAGAGAGAGAGAGAGAGTTGTTTATTTCGTGAGGTTTTGTATTATTAGTTGTCTGGTGTACAAAACGAGAGAGAGAGAGAGAGAGAGAGCGTATTTGGCTAGAAGGGGGGGGGTAGCTAGCACGTAGAAGAGAAGCACGAGGCTAGTTGTGTGGAATAGTATTATGCGGATAATAAAGTGTTGGATATCTCTAGGGGAGGAGGAGGAAACGCTCAAGAAACAAAACCCCAAAAAAAAAAATTTTCGGTAGAAACTGCATTAGTGGTCATCGGTAATATCCTTCTGCCCCAGTCACATACAGGCTCTTTCAGTCCATGTGTCACCTTTTTTCCTGCTGTCATGCGAGAAAAGCCATCTTGATCGCTATGAGGTCGTCAAGATCGCACCGTTAAGTCATTCATTATCAGAAAGCATCCTCAAATGGGCAGTCCACACTCTCGTGCCCATCCCTCTCACAAAGCGCGCACCACTTATCAGCGTCTACTACTCCGCTGGATTTCCCCGGCACTGGTCCCATGTCGTTTGGATTTGGCATGGCTGCTTTTGGTGTAGTGTCGACTGCCGCTTTCTTTCCAGGGGACAACGGAGCAACAACGGCGTCTGGGTGGTGCGGAGACGCTGAAAGTCCTTTTATGCCTTCCATAACTGCATCTCTACCAGTACGTCTGGACTTGGATGGTGAACCCGAGGGTGTGGTGCCGTTGCCATTAGGGGTTGCTTGCTGAGTTCCAAACATGTTGGTGCACGTCAGAATGTCATGGCCCCCAGTTTCGCAAATTTCACACCATAAAACGCTACCATCGGCGTCAGATGAGCTGTTGGTATCGCCTTCGTGCATGGTCTCCAATCCGCCATGGCGATGAGTCTCTGGAGAAGGGACCCGCCAGCTAATGACCGTACCTTTGGAATCACGGCCAGAGGATCTCTTGCTTTGAATGACTGTCTTCTCGGAAAAACTGCCACTCCCGAGAGTCCCAGCGCTTGCGCGTTGACCGATGGGCATCCCTTTGCGTAGACGATCCATTTCTCGTTCCAACTCCTCTTCTCTATACGATTTTCTTTCAACAAGACCTTGTAAGTCTTTTATTTCTCGCTCGAGTCTCTCCCTCTCCTGTCTCTCTTTTTCGAGCGTTTCTTCTAGGGATTGGTTTCCTCCGCTTTTGGTAGAGAGGCTACCGTTTCTCCGTACTGACGATCTTCGGTTGGAGTCGCTATTCGGGCTTGAATTGTCTGGCACTGCATCCCTACTTAGGGAGTGTATGATAGCCTTCAGTCCTCTGATTTCGTCGTCTCTTTGCTCCACTTCCTTTGATCCACTCGAACCAATCCCGGCGTCAACGACAGCAGCCCCGGCTCCCTTGAGCGCAGCAGCAGCCTTTTCTCGCTCTCTGCGTAGTTCTGAACGCCCTCGTTCAACTTCGCCTCGAAGAAACTCCACCTCCCCTCTCGCCTCTGCCTCACCTCGTCTAGCATCCTCGAGTCCTTCTTCGAGTTCTTGCACCAACTCCTCAAGCTGCTTGAGTTGTTGAGCAACGCTTTCGACATCCTCACTTCTATCGTGTAGTTCTCGGATCTCTTGCAGAAGGTCTTCAACTCTCCTCTCGTAGACCCGTTCTGTTTCGGTGCTAGCTAGCTCGAGAGTATCGATAGTACTCCTGAAATCCGCTCGGTGCGCATCAAATTCAGCGGTCAACATAGCGATCTTGTCATTCTTCTCTCTGAGTAGAGCACGCAATTGTGTAGCGTCCGCATCTTCGAGACCTCCTCTATCCATATTTCCGCCGCCACCCGGTAGCAACGACTGAAGTTCCGTGAGACTATTCTCCATCTCTGCTAAGCTTGCAGCTTGCTCCTTAAGCTGTTTATCTCGCTCCTCCAACCTTTTCCTTAGCCTCTCCACTTCTTGCTCTGCATACCCTGGCACGGATACGGTGATCCCTCGCATAGTTGAGTTAAGCTCTGGAATTGACCCTTGACTTCCGCCACTAGTCCTAGCCAGGCCAATGGGCGTATTGTCACCATCGTCGTCGAATGGTGTATGGTCCCCCAACGCCGAGCCACTTCGTGTAGATGTAGCCCCTCCAAATCGGTGTTTTGGCGTGTTTGGATTAAAGCCAATCTTCTTTCCCGGGTCACCTCCGCCTCTCATGCTGCTACCAAACTTTCCGGGTGTGGGGCTTGGGGCATATAGTCCAGCCGAGGGGCGCCCAGGCGTTGGTAACATGTTTTGCTGCTTTCGCAAAGGAGACTCGGGCCTTGGGAGGGACGGCCTAGGATGCGGTTTGAAGTGAGGGCTCTGTGACCGAGCAGGTCCAAGAGACTTGCTGAATGCAGATATTGACGGGGTAGGCGGAGTAGCGTTACCGCCCGTGCCGAGCGAGGGTGTCGTGGGTGTCAGCGGCGTTGACTCAGTCGATATTGTCGGCGATGCTCGCTTTGATGCACGATTGAGAGGCAGGAATATGCCCGAATTTGGGATAGATGTGGTGAAATAACGGATTCTACAATGCGTCAGCGGTCTGCTTCATGGTGTCCGACGACATCGGAGGGCGAAAATGGACAATGGGATTTTCATACCCGTCAACATCACCACCGTTTTTACCTCTTGGAGCCCACTCCCGGCTTAGCTCCACCCCAGCAAAAACACCCTTTCTACCTTTCACAGGCCCTATAAATCTCACAGTTCCATACATCCCTCCGGGGACATCAACTAGATCCCCAACCTCGATATCTCCATCACCACCCGACTTCTTCGCAGGAGTTGTAGGAACCATGCCGTTAGACGCAGGCGCCTCGTCCCTCGATGGGATCGGGCCGTAGCCAGCACCGGCGTCTGGGATTGTCGAAAGCGAGTTGGAGGTAAGTGCGTTTAGTGATGCTTTTCTTGCGATGATTGCGTTGACGCTCAACGCGCCTCCTCCTGCACTAGTCGATGCCCCAAGGTTGGGGGTAGGTAGCGGAGGAACGCGCGTTGAATAGGAAGCGCCGAGGTTTGGGCTAGAGGCAGTCGAGAAATTTTGATTGCCTAGAGAAGGTCGGGGTCGGGCTAAGGAACGTCGTGGCGTTGGCGTTGACATTGGAAGAGCACAATTTTAATCAGGTGTTGTGTTCTGGCGCATGCGGCGACTAATAATATTGTTTAGTGTCCTATTCCTATTCCGGGATCTTGCCCTATATTTGATTTGTGATTTGTGGAGGTCTTGCTGCCTGCGAAATCCAGGTCCCGGGGTTGTTTGGATGGGGATTCAGAGAATTGCTTTGGTTTGATGTTGGGGCAATACTCGTCTAACGCAACATCTAAGTGGACGTGCCTCCGGTTCCCTTGACGCCGTTTTTGGAGGCCCTCCAACCACCTCTTGCCCTCTAATACGGACACATCCTGAGGTAGTGACCGTCGTTGGAGAGAGAGATCCAAGATGTATATATTCCATTCCGCCCTCGCTCGGGGATTAACCGTCCTTCGAATTCTCATCACTCCGGCGAATACCAGTCGAGACTATGGCGCGTGGTTAGAGATCACCAAATCCACTCTTTACACCAGAGTCCTACCGAAAAAAGGCGCCAGAAATACGCCAACGGTCCCCGGTTAAAGGCTATTCACGCTTATGGCATAAATATCAGGCTGGATGAAATGAACAAGAAGTGGCAAGCACGAGAATTTCTCATTTGTACCATTTAATCGAGTCTTTCTAACAGATCTCTAGGTATTGTCTCTACATACACTCATCAGGGCTAAAGATATCAAGCCGTGGCATCACGTCCCAAAGCTGCACAGGACGACCCTCAATGTAAAGTGTCTTTCCCGGCCAGCGATATTCTACATCGGTAGATGTCAGTGTAGGTATAGGTGTAGCTGTGGGTGGATGTTAGAACTGGCTAGAAATTGGTAAGTTGTCTTCATAGTTTATATACAGCTCTAAACTGAAACTTGGTAGACAACCAGGTATTTGGCCCCGCGAGAACGAAGCTCCCCAAGACTAGAAACAAACCCCGGAACTAGAAAAGGTGATGAAATCATTAAGGCTAAGGGGCGGCGACCCCAAGCAGGCCCTATTGCAAAGGGGTTATCGACGGTGCTCTTCCACCAGGTCTCTGAGAATTCCTAGTTCAGGATTGTACGGGTGGATCTGAACTGTATTGCTAGGCCAGTCTATGGTGTGGTGGAAGTTTGTTAAGGACATTAGCCTAACAGTTATTCATTCTGTAGCTGTTTCGTGGATATCCTTCACTGTTGACACACTTCCATATTGAATGCCATCTCTCCTCGACACTCATCACCCCATCTCCCTGTTTCGCATGCAACTCATCGCCCGACGGCAATTGTAGACGGACTACGGTTTCATGCTCCATAATATGTTTGTAGCCTGATTTACGCAGTACGGAATTACTTCCGCCCTCAGAAAACTGCAGGAGTACTGATTCTACACCTAGGCGTCAGAGTAGAGCAAGCATTTGCTTCTTAGAGCCCCTTGTCTCTTGGCAAGGACGCCTGCTAGCAGCATCCTATGGGCACGGGGTTGTCTTTGAATTTGGCAATCAGGCAATCTTCCGGCCAACGTTGCCAACACCCCTACCGACGACGCTAACAATAACATCGCCATCATCACTGCCATCCCTAATGCCCCAACCACTTGCGCCGAATAGTCTAAGATCTCTGGCCAATCCAACTACCTCCTCCGTTCCAATAACCCCCTTACCCATCTGCAGTCTCCCGACATCCTCGGAACCCATGGCCATCAATGTGAGCATCGTTGGAGCTCCTAGTGGAGATACACATCCACCGAGAGAGACAGCTTCTAGGAGTTGATGTACACATTGCTGACCGATATCTTCTGGGGGCTGACCTCCTGAAGGGGGGGAGGCGACATCTGCGGAGTAAATGACCGAAGTAGAGGATTCTGCTGTGAGCGACAATCCAAACCCAACCCCAATCTTCTTTGCACTTGATCCATCCGTCGTTGGAAGGAATGGGGCGGATGAGACATCGGAAAAGATGTATATGTCATTGAGGAAAGGGTTGAGGACTCCTCGAGCTGCTTCAATCATTCGCGCGTTATTTGACGATGATATTCCCGTGCAATATGCGACTCCTCGCACTCGCTTTATTCTGCCCGGGTTCATGAGATGTATTGTTTTCGGCAGCCGCACTTGGTGACCGAAGACCAACTGAACTTCTCCAGCGCCGCCCTTTCCCTCTGGTCCCGCACATGATCGGCGTAGAATCCGAAGCTCTATATCGTTTGAGATTCCAAATTGCTCAAAGAGTGGTAGAATCGCTGTGCGCACGCTGTCGGCGGATATGTCGCCAGTAGGAGTGGCAGACGTAATTACCCCGGGCCCAGTGAAGATGACGTTGACGGGCGACTTCGAGAAAGGTGCAAGGAGACACAATGGTATGAGAAAATAACTGACGCCTCTAGTGCATCCTGTTGGCAGTTCATGACGAATTGCCCCGCCGCTTGCACCAGATCCGGCGGTGCTGCCTACGATGAGGCCTGGGCGGTAGAGCAGTGTCGTTCCCGTGTAAGATATCTCGATTGTAGATCCGTTCGTGACAGTCTCGAGCAGGCGCAAAAACGATACTTCATGGCTGGCCAGACCGGGGTTGGTAGGGGACGAGGAGCGGATCTTAGATATGTGAACCGGCCGACCAGTAAGTGTTGAGAGGACAAGACGCTGTACTAGCGACCTCTGGGATTCAAATCGCAAAGGCGAGGGCGGAGGTGCAGCCATGCTGGAAATACCGTTGGGCTCCATCAAATGTTTGCCGCTTGTTCGCGGGGGAAGTGTTGGGGCACGTGACCGCTCTGATATTGACGACTTGTCACGAAGCAGCGCCAACCCGACACCAAACAACGTAGCTGTGCTCGTTAGGCGCGCTCCATGCTCCATACCAGTATCCAGTGACGTGGGCCCGGCCCACTGCGTGGCGCGGTGTCCAGCGCCGGAGCAGGATCACGGTTCTGGCTTACCACTGCTTCCGCTGGGTCTTGTTCCACACCTTGGGGTGGGAGTTTTCTTTGAACGGAACACTGATCTGCATAGCCTTGGGCCAATTCCAGTGGCCCGAAGTACCTCTACCCTTGCTTATGGCAATGTGAACGGGGGTGTTTTCCGAATAATCTACCCTCCTCGACCGTGCCCGGGCCGATTCTGCTGCACGCTACTGATGCATGTGTCAAGAGAGAGCCGCGTCCGTTGAGGGGACTGGCGCTGGGCTTGCCGCAATCCCGAGCTCTGATAATTGCGGCCTATTTTCAGAGGAATGTGGACCAGTTGCTGCCTCTAACAGTGTTCTCCAGTAATTCAAGCGAGGTAGCGGGCAACGTGCTGATTGCTATTACCTGGGATCAGAGGCACCGTTTTAATTGCCTTAGCTCGAGACCCTCTCCGTGTTTATTACTAGGGAGCACTTCTGCCTTTGGAAGCGGGTCAGTTTTGAGCGAGCTCTTTTTAATAGACTTACGACTGCTCGTGAACTGACTCGCATGCTAGGTTTGCTACCCAGGAATGCAGCTACGGCCTACAAATGACTCTTTCTCAGACGAACGTGTGACAGGACCTCCTTGTCTTGGGGTTCTCTGAGGCTTTCCAAAAGCTAGACCTATGGGAAGGGAGCTGGGGACATGCCCACTCCACGGCCAACCTCAGGCTACCCCTGGAGGTGGATCGATCGAGCTCTAAGGAGTGAGACATTCCGCGAAAACGAGCTTCCGGATATTATGCAATCCACTTAGCGGCTGGCTCTAGATTGAAAGGAAGGCTTGAACCAGACATTGGCGGCCCTTCGAAATTTTGGCTCTTTACTGCACCAATAATTTACCCGTGCCCCGGGAAATTAGGCAGCTAGCTAGAGGGGAAGGTTCAGGGAGGGTAGGGGACTGTAGTTCTGCTTGCTACGGGATTTTGTTGATGGGCAAGCGTTTAGGTAGGCGATGAAGTTTTGCTCCGGCCTATAGACAGCTGTCTACTCTAGCGGAACCTTGAAAGTCTCACTGACAGGAAAACCGATAGAAGGGGCTATGATTCTCCGGACGCCCGGTTACACCAAAAGCCGTTACTAGCGCAACGAGATCGTTAGCCTACCCCAGTATTTTCGCAATGATACTTTTCTAGGGGCTTTTTGGTCAACTGAATCTGCTGTTGTGCAAATATCCCCGGTTCCCAAAATTATGGGCTGGAAGCACTACAACTTGACTGCTGGGTGCGGGTCTCGATGCGGGCAGAATGTTAATTCTGAAGAGAAGCAGGCGCAAAAGCATTCAGAAATGTCAGTTTCGTTCAAAGAGGTCTGTACCTTCTCTCACTATCTTGCGATGAGTTTCTCCCTTTTTCGGCGGTCGGCGAATCTCGATGGAGAGCTCTTATCTACATGTCGGCCGTAGTTTCGTGTACACGAGATTTGATAATTCGAATGAGATTACTGGAAATGCCTGTTTGTGCTTCAGTTTATGGCGTTTGATCTTGATCTACTACTGCTCTTTGGCTTTTTGGGAGAATGAGGAGGGGAGGAGAAGGGCCCTCTACGAGCTGTATGGCTACATCACGCCCAGAACGGAAGCGATGAGGATGACTTGTTGGTGCCGCCCACAGCCAGAACTATGGCACACGGACTCCTGAAGCTGAAAAGCACTGATATAACCCCAACGCCCCTGCGACTTTACCTAACCGCTCTTTAATGATCTTAGGTTGCACATCTACCTCTCATATCCACTTTGTTGGACCCTATGGCGGTCAGGTGACCACACTAGCGAACATCTTATTCTCACGCGCGACCTGAGCAGAACTTCATTCTTCACATCTGCCCCTACGCTGCGATCAGTTCGCCCATCGCACTATTCACGAACCATCGTGCTCTGCGCACTGATCTGAGCTCTTATCAATTCACCGTCCTTCGAGTGTAGTCAGCTCTCTCATTGCGCTTTTCATTTCATTACGCGTCGGTCTATTCTGACATTCGCGTTTTCCCAATCGCATCGTTATTTCTAGTCTACCGTGGTTATGGCTGAAGACTCGAGCGCGTCACACTCTTCGCCTCCTGTGCAGTCTACATCGCCTCAGGCACACCCCTCTGGTGGTGCAGATGATGCTACGCTCTCCGATAAGGCTGCGGGTGGTCACCATGATACTAGGGATGACAACGCAACCATTGTAGGGAAAAGGGGAGAAACGAAAGGTTGCTCTCATTGACTCGCTTTTCGACATGTGTTTTTGGATATCTGCTGATATATATCGCGTCTTGTAGCCACGAAGCGAAACGGTAACACGAATGAGCACACTGAAGGCAAGTCGGATAAGGATACCAGTAGGGATACCGAAATGGCGGATGCACTGAACCCTGATGATCCCGAAAAGAAACCCGGAAATGAACCCGAGGTAAACGCAGGGAAGGCAAAGGGTGCTGCCGCCCCTCGTACAAACGGCGCGCCTGGGTCGAACAAGAAAGTCAAACGGAAATCTGTTGGGATACCAGAGCACAAAGCGAAGCTCAACAAGAAAAAATCTATGCCTGTTATGGTGGATCGTGATTGTCAGCCTGGCGAATACTATTTTGCCCGCATGAAGGGCTTTCCCAAGTGGCCCTGCATTATCTCTGATGACGAAATGCTTCCTCCTCTAATGGTCAGAACCCGTCCAATCACAGCAAAGAGGCTGGATGGCACGTATAAGGAGGAGTATGCTCCTGGTGGCTCCAAGGCGCACGACCGAAGCTTCCCAATTATGTTCTTGCAAAGTAATGAATTGTGAGTGCTACCCCTTTGCCGCTGATGCCGAAGGTCTATTCAAACCTTCTTTGAGACTGTAACACTAACCCAAGGATTTCCGCGGACGATAGTGCCTGGATGCAAAACAAAGACCTCGAGCCCCTTGATCTAGATACAATCGGAGATGCTCCTGAGAAGGGCAAGAACAAGTCACTCATCAAGGCCTATCAGATTGCCGCCGAGAAACATGACCTGCAACACTTCAAGACTGTTATTGAAGAGCACAACAGAGCTCTAGCTGAGGACCAAGAGAGAAAAGAAGCTAAGGGCAAGGGCAAAGGCAAAGGCAAAGCGAAGACAAAAGACACCCAGGCTGAGGGATCGGATTCTGAGGTGGTCGTAGATGGGGTTGCTGACGAAATGGAGTTCGATGAGGACGAGTCCAATGGGAAAGCAAAGAGCAAGTCTAAGAAACGCAAGAAAGATGCTGAGAGTGAAGAAGAAACCAAGGTAAGGATATTCTCACCTATTGAAAACTATTGGCGTTGTCTATCCCCTAGGAAGCCCCTGAGGAGGCTACTGTCACTGAAGCTGACATTCGACGATAGCCCGTAAAGACTCCCAAGCGGCCAAAGAAAACTGCCCCTAGTACAACAAAGCTCAAGCTAACCACACCGAAAACACCAAACGGTATTACTGGGAAGCCACCGGCAAAATCCAAGGCCACGAAGCAGAAAACTCCCTCAAGCAAGAAGTCAAAAGCTAGGATCGACGAGGACGAAGACATGGAGGATGCGAGCGAGAGTCCAAAGGTTGAAACTAAGCCGCAGTCCATGGAAGCAGCACGCCAGAAAAAGGAGAAAGAAATACTGTACTTTAGACACAGACTCCAGAAGGGTTTCCTTACGAGAGACCAGATGCCAAAGGAAGAGGTATGCATCTTGATCCAAAATACTATTCGATCCGGGTCTGGTCAGAATATTAATGTTCTTGAATTCTACAGGAAATGGAAACAATGGGTGGTTATATTACAAAGCTAGAGGCCTTCACTGACCTAGAAGGTAGTATCATCCGAACTACCAAGATACACAAAGTTCTCAGAGCCATTATCAAACTATCCTCGATTCCTCGGGACGAGGAATTTCAATTCAAGAAACGCTCTCATGATCTTTTGGCCATCTGGAACAAGATCTTAGCCAGCGAGCCCGAAACCCCGACTGCAGCATCCGGTACTGATAAAGACGGCCCAGCGACTAACGGGTTAGGTAAGGACGGGAAAGGTGACGAAAAGGACGAAGAAGAGGGTGCTAAGAGTGCTAGTGAGGGCGAAAAGGATGTCGACGGTGAAAAACAGGTTGAACCTGTCGGTGATGCTGATGAAGGCGTATCAGATGCTGGAAACACTAATGCCAAATCTGAGAATGATGCTGAACAAGAAGAGTCCGAGAAGCTTACTTCTTAGATAGATGTCACCGAAGGGGAATGGTAAGCTAAGGGGGATAGCTTATATACAGCCAATGCTGGAGTCTTCGAGGTACTCAGTTACCAAAAGACCGCTTTGACACCAGAATCGCTTGCCCCGAGGCTCGTCGAAGTTACTTCATCTCGTGTATTCATAGCTTGCTCTTGTTCCCGGCTGCTTATGTGTCTTTGCACACGATTCCAAACTTTTTCTTTGCTATACGTTGGTGATAACTGTTGCATATTCATGCACGCACAATCTTGCAAGGGGTGGGGGCAGCACATAATAAGCGTGGACAGAAGCCGCCGGAGGCAGGTTAGCTGGGAGTTCATTTCCCTCCGCTGATACTCGCCGACGTTTCCTCGGCTGATCCTCTGAAGTCTTCATGCTAATCTCTCGCGGCTTGACCGGAGGAGGCTATTGTTCAATCCGCATCGGGATATGCGTCATGAACTTTGATGTTGCACAATCGTTCCCCTGGTTTGTCTCTTGTTTCTCAATGTTTCTGCTTCAATCTCTCGATTTACAAACGGCGCCTCTATCTTTCAAAAATTCAGAACGGGAGGGATTCGCACAAAACATCATCACGGGCAAGGGCGATTCGTCAAATGCGGAGCTGAGAGGAAATAACGGGGCGATAAGTATGTACATAATTGGATAGCGTGGGTCATGTGGCTGGCGGAAGGATGGGAAGTCCACAGGCCTGATCTGTAACTGCGTGTCGAATAAAAGTTGTCGCATCTCCTAGATGACCGATGGGGAAAGACCACCCCTCTGTGCACCTTACCACGGATGATGCATCGTACATACATACACGAAGATCATGATGACAGCTTCATTGTGCCGCAGAGCGAGCACGTCCACCACTGGGCATCCATGTATGCACCGCATCGATGGCACACCCACTGGGCGACCCTGGCTGGCTCGGTGGCACTCTCACCCAGCGTTGCTTTTTTACTATCGACAACACCGTCTGATAAAGAAGCCTTGTTCCCATATGTGCTTGCTGGGCGCTCAGACATACAGGCGTCGCAAAAGAGGTGCTCCAGGGGGTTCTCCAGTGTGCAGATAGGACAGGACCAGATGGGTGCTGTTGCTGTTTTCCTCTCGCGACTCAGCCCGGTTTGTGATGGCGTTTTCGTGCTTGATGCGCTACCGCCAACCAGCCGCGAAATAGGGCGGCCGTTACGGGGCGAGACCTCTTGGGGTCGCTTGCGGCTTGCAGGGGACGGGGTCTCGGCCTTTGGTTTCTGATTATACGCAGGACTCTCCTGTGGTATGTAAGAATCACCCCACTTCTCCTTTTCCTTCTCTTCTTCTTGCAGGAGCTCGGCATATGCTTGTACTATAGCGCGGTCGTTAGCCTCGTCCTCCTCTGCCTGTGTTCGGAAGCCGTTCGCAGTTGCTTGATCGCCGATGGCTTTCGAGTCCTTGTGGCCCATGCCACAACCTTGATTCACAGCCTTTCGTCGTTCAATCGCACTGACGATCACCTCCCGTATATTCTGGCCCGGGACGATTGGTCCGCCGCCGAGCTTCTGGCCAGAGCCTTTTGTCAGGTCACGTCGCTTTTCAGCTGCTGCCCGAGCGCGACGCCTAGCTTCCTCCAGGGGGATCCGCTTTCCGCCGAGTACTTTGCCATCAGACAAGAAACCTTCTCCGGTGTAACCACTGCGGATGAGTTGTTCATGCTCTTCTCTTAGTTTTTGGAGCAGTGCATGGAACTTTTCATCATGGGGGCCATGTACGTTATGAGTTAGCCTATCCCGAGCTTAATATCAGCACTATTCCAACATAGCAGACACTCTCTTATACGAGCCCGCAAAAGGGCATACTCATGCAGCATAGTTTCGACTACCGTCTCCTTCGGTAAGAACTGCGTTTTGTCAAAAGGCTCGCGAAGCCGAATGGAGATCCTCTCCCCAGCATTCTCGTTCAAACCTGTTGATTGAACCCGTTAGGGGCATTGTCTCAAAAGCTACTGGTATCTCTTCTTAAGCCCTACCAAGAAGATGGTGCCCGTCAGCGGCGGCAGGCGGGTAGAATTCCTGGAGCAACCCAACTCTCCACCCTCTTTGCCTCATGATAGGTCTAACTAGGGAGGCAACCTTCTTAAGCATCTGGAGTGCCTCAGCTTCCCGGGGGAAACCCTTGAGATGGACATATTCTGAGATCAAGGTGTCCGTCTTCATTGCTGCAACCCGGCTGTGTTGCTGTGATAGTCAGTAGGTGATTGTGCAAGGGCCGTCGGGCTTGGTATATGTTGGGCCTCTAAAAATACTGTATGCTCTAAAACGATGTGTTTGCCCGCACTCTGCACTCTGTACTCTAGCACAGAATCAAATAGTAGTGAGGCGGGAGTTGAGCGCGGGATGATGGAAGTGAATAGAACGGGCTTACGAACTCCCAGCGCCACCACGCCGCCGCTGATAACGATGTTCACTCCGTCGAAGCCCCGGAACAGCCAACCATGCTACACAGGCAGCCAGACCCCCGATGTGCTAATGGCTATATTGCTGTTAGCGGCTATATATTATTTGCCCACACTGTTGGTAGACACCGCATGTGTCTTATGCTTCTTCTAGGGCAGACGTATCCATCATCACGTGGAGATAAGATAGAGCGGCGCCGAATTTGCACCTGAGCAAACATAACATCATCTCCCCAGAACACACCAACAACACTACTGCATCCACGCTGCCATCATGACCAGCGACGACCAGCATTTTCTGGATCTGGTGGGTTGCGCGCGCTCCCCTCATCTGCCACAGAGAGGCTCCCGATCCTAATTGCAGTCTTCGAACAGCTCTCCACAATTCCCACCGACGTCAAACGAACTTCCCTCCAACTAGCTGACTCAATCGACCGACACTTCGAAGCCGTTGCTGTCATGATTAGGGAGGCTCTCTCGTCCTCTGACTGGCTTCCAGAATCTACTCGCCCGCTACCGCCTCGTATCCCCCCACCGCCACCACCACCGATCGGGTACATCGAGCATGTGCAGGACTGGTTGTCGAGGAACAAGGCCCTGGCCGCTCTTGTACTAACGTCCCTAGGATCTATAGGGTTTTTGATGTACAGGCGGCGAAGGGCGTATGGAAGGAAGAGGAGAGCACGACGTGCTAGCAATGGAGCGAGGAGGGAAGTTGTTGGTGCGTAAGACAGCAGGGCAGGTATTTTTGTTCTTCCGGGCTAATCATCAAATCACCAGTCATCGCGGGGTCTCCAAATGATCCAATTACTCGAACTCTTTCTTTGGACCTCGAACGACGAGGCTTTATTGTCTACGTGGTAGTCAGTACCGTCGAGGAGGAGCAGATGGTTCGCAATGAGTCTCGTGTCGACATCCGACCATTGAATGTCGACATTGTAGATGTAAGCCCCACTGCAATAGCTTTTGTAGTACGGGAGGAACTACAGCTAACCGGAATCCCCTTTTATGTAGCCCATGAACGCTATCGAACGCTTTAACCATATCCTTTTAAGCCCACAACACGCCTTCCCTGGCGCACCCCCACACAATCTCAATCTTGCCGGCGTGATCATCATTCCCGACACAACCTATCCTTCAGGTCCCATCGAGACCTCCTCACCAGCGCTTTGGTCGGATTTGCTAAACGCCCGAGTCCTCAGTACCATCGTCACTACCCAAGCCTTTCTTCGCACAATATGCGAATTCAAGGCCCGCGTTCTTATGCTTACACCAGCCATCATCCCCGCACTATCGCCGCCATTCCATGCTCCCGAGTCCACCATAGTTGCCGCACTCACGGCATTCACATCCAGCCTCGCTAGTGAACTCGCTACTATGGGCAATTCTGTCATACACTTTAAGCTTGGCGCCTTTGACTGTGGCGCTGTTGGCGGGCGCCACCACCTCCAGCAATCGTCAAGCAATGCCACACGTGCGGACATACTTACTTGGTCAGCCGCGGCTCGTGCTGCATACGCACGGAACTTCGTTGCTCAGGCCCAGCGCGCGGGGATGCGCGGCTACCCCTATAGTGGCAACAGCACAGGAGGGCCGCGGGGGAGTCATCTACGCGAGCTGCACAAATCAGTATTTGACGCACTGACAGCAAAGAAGCCGAAGCGCGTGTGGCGTGTCGGCAGCGGGAGTTTGGTATATGACATTGTTGGGCAATGGGTACCTGCTGGGATCGTTGGGTGGATGTTGGGGATCCGGAGAGTTAGCGGAGGAGGGGAAGATGCAATATCAGGGGAGGACGGACTAAATGGCCCTGACGTTCCTGCGCAGAGTGTGGAGTGGGAGAAGGTTTGCTAGGCTTGTTAGGTTTGTTTATTAGGTTGGGTTTGGAAAGCTGAAGTTATGGTATTGTTACATTAAACCCTCCCCCCCCCCGGCTGCTCACTCTATTTATATTCTTCCACTCGGTCAATTTCTCTAGCGTACGTTTTTGGTAGGAGAGCCATAAAAGCTATTGCAGGGTGTGTTGAGGACTGCTTTTCTACTCCCTCCTGTCTATAATTAATTACTTGCCCATCCCCAACTCTTTTCTTCAGTAAAAAGTCTCTACATATTCTATTTCACCCTACCTCTCCCCACACCCCGACTGTATATGCAGATTTCTCCCCACTCTCCCCACCTTTCTGTTCCCTCCTTATTTCCACCTCCCCGCTTTTTCGACTCCATTCTCACTACTATACTTTTTGTTGGTAGCAAGCCCCACTCTGAAACAAAAACAGACGAAGAACAGCGCGTGAAGTTTATCAAGCGGGAAAAATCAGAGCCTGACACCAGTTTTTCCCATGGAGAAGGACGAAAGCGAGCTAAAAAAAAAAAAAACCTTTAAAAAATAAAATAAAAAGGAAATAAACCCTTTAGGGAGGAGGAAGAAAATCGTACGAAAACGGACGCAATAGAATGCAAGAAAAAGAAAGAAAGAAAAAGAAAAAGAAAAAGAAAAGAAAAAGCAATGGGATCGACAATGAACCCCTACATCACATATCATCACGTACTTCTACCCCGTACATATGTTATGTATGTTATGTACCCAGTAGCACACACGGTTGGTTGGCACCTAGAACACACGCACACACCTCCATATGCCCACACACTCACCCACACACACACACACACACTCACCCACATACACACATTCTCTTCCACCCAAAAAAACCAAACCAAACCGAAAACCCCCTCTACAACGAAACAACAACATGCACAAGTACAGCACACACGCAAGGAGCCAAGATAGACAGATAGATATACAGCAGCGACGAGAAAGAAAGAAAAAAAAAAAAAAAAAGGTTTTTTTTTAAGGTTGGGGGGAAGGGGGGGGAGGGGGGTGAATGGAAGCTAAGCGTCCCTCTCCAGAAGAAAAAAAAAAAAAAAAAAGGTTGGAAATTAATTAATTAGAGGTTAAAGAAGAGTGAGTGAGGGGGTAGAAAGAATAAAAAAATGGGAGTAAAAATAAAAATAAAAATAAAAATAAAAATATAATAAAATAAATTAAAATTAAAATAAATTACCACACACACACACATACATACATACAAAAATAAAAAAATAAAACCCCCCAACAATGCACGTCTCTGTAGATTGTTAGATCTGGCTCGGTGGGTTTTTATTTATTTATTAATTATTTCCCTTTTTCCCCTTTTTCTTTTTTTTTTTTTTTTTTTTTTTCCTTCTCCTTCCCTGTACCCCTTACTTATTTCTCTCCCCCCCACTTCTACCCCTAAATATTTTTTTTAAAGGAAAGAAAAAAAAAACCTTGGCAAGGCTATGAGTTGCTTCTCTTTCTTTTTTTTTCTTTTATTTTCAATTGGCGGCATGAACAAAGGAGAACTCGAAAATTTCCTCTACGGATATGCAATTATTAACCAATCTCGCGTAAACCTTTTTTTTATTGAAATATAATTGGCAAAAATGGTGGAGTTTACAATTGCAAACTCTTTGCTACCGATCACCCCCTCCTCCACCCCTTCTGCCTCGGAAGAACCTTCCTCTCCCTCGCCCACCCCACTCCCTCCTCCCTCCGCCTTGCCGTTCTCGCTCTTCCTCTCTCTCTGCGTCCCTCTCTCTCAGTTCCCTAACCCTCTCTCTCTCTTCTTCCGGATCCTTCTTGGCTCTCACAGTCGGCGGCGCCAGCTTCTGTAGCGGCCATTTCGGATGTGCGCCCTCCTTGCACTGTCGTGCACCACCCGGACAGAATCCCGCTAGGTAGTACTTGCATATTGATCTTCGGACGTGCTTCTTAGAGCAGCTAGGCCCAAGAGGACAGAACCCCCGGTCGTAGTGAGGACAGGGGGGCAGTTTGCTGTCCGGGTCGATGTGCAGGTAGAGGCATTCGTCCCCGTTGGAGCAATAGCCATTGCGTACAAAAAAGTTGCATTCGGGCATCTTGCGGCTGTGTAAAGAAGCGTGTGATTAGCCTGTAGTCATCTGAGGCAGAATGGCGCGCTAGCTTGCAGAAAGGGTCGGGCGGATTTACAGGTTGTATTCGTGGAGGAACTCGCATGCCTCGCCTTTCTTACAAAGGCCGCGGAGCCAATGCTTGCATACTAGACTGGCCGGTGAGGCATTTGTTAGTAGTTGGTACGTATCGTGTGGTGGTTGTCTGCAGGTGCAGGACGGTAAGGACGCAAGGAGTTGTAGGCTGCGCACGCCCCAGTGTGCGTGCACCTTTGGGGTGGAATCATTGGGGAGAGGAGGAGGAGGAGGGGGGGGGGGGGTACGAGGAAGCAGAACACGCCTCGTGTCTGATGTCCACTGAATCCCTGCTGATGTCTCCCTGCTATCCGCCTCTGCTTCTGCATGGCTCGTAGCGCAATGTTCTGTGCTACCCGATAACGCACACCCACTTACTTGTTGAATGACGAAGATACCGTGTGCCGGTCTGGGCACTCGTTCCCAAGCGGGCAGTGGCCTTGTAGGAAGGCTTTGCAGACAGGACGACTGGGGTCGACGCCGAATCGATATTCACGTTTGAGGAAGTCGGCGAAGGCAAACGACGACGGATTCGTTGGGGGCGGATCGAGGATCCGGCGGGACAAAGCGCCCGGTGATCCAGAAACGTCAACGGACATGCCTGCGGCCACGCCAGTCGTCGGCTTTAGATCTTGATCTTGATCGTGATCGCGGTTGCCCTAAACGATCTTTCCTCACCTTGAAAGCCTCTGACCCCGGCCACAAGCCCCAAATACCCCCTCAATCTCCAAACTCTGGCTGCACCAGGACCGAGGCTCAACGCACCGGAAACGCCGCCCAGTCGACGAATTTAAATTGCTCAACGGCTTGGAGGGCGAAGCGGGCGATGGCTTGCAGGCAGGACGGGTAACGGGGTTGATCGGGGGCCGAGACCCACGGTCGAAATGGCTCTGAGAGCTCAGAGCCTGGGGATCTAGAACTGGCTGTTTGGAGGACGATGGAGTTGTCAACGAGGCCAAAAGACGGGCGAGCTCCGGGCAAACGTTCTCCCGCATGTGTTATGTTGTATGTAGTTCAGTTTGTGTCGGGGGACGCGAGACGCCACTATGCACGGTCCAAGTCACCCAGGCGATACGCTTGGCATCGACTGCAGATAGATGCAAGTCGCAAGTCCTCCGTGCTCGCTGGCTGCTCGGTGGTGGACAGCACTTGTATACCGCCTGCCTGTATCGCTTGTACACTGGACGGCGCTGTACAATACTGTATGTACAATGCCCCGTGCTGCGGGCTGCTGGCGCGCTGCGAGGCCGCCTAGATCTCCCCAGGTCTCTGTGCCCTCGCCGGCCTTGTCATAGGCCCGTGACCGAGACACGTCTAGCAGGGGTGGGATGTCGCCCGAAGCACGCCCATGAGTCAGCACCAGGAGGATAGGATCGGAGACGATGCGGAAATATGTAACCAGCACAAGGCTACACGTCTGCGAGTACCTCTGAAGGGCATCTACCATGGGAGCTGCCCTCCGACGGGCACCTCCCGGGCCAGCCGGAAGCCCACCCGTTCAACCGCAGATGCAGGTCGGCAACCCGCAGAGTTTGGATGGGTGGTGTATGGTGGAGAGGAGGGGGGGGGAGGAGGAGGAGGAAGAGAAGAAGGAGGAGGGAGGTGCGTGTGCTCTGGGTGTGTGCGTGCTCGTAGCTGTAGGGCAGGGAAAACGGGCGGTGCTCGGAGTTGGCTTCTACCGCTTCTTCTGGATGCCTCAATGTGATCCTATCCCGACACTCGCTGGTTCGCGTGTCTCTGCCCTGCCCTTGCTCTTCTCCGGACGGAGCATGAGCATGTCGCTGCTGAGTTCTCATATCGAACCGCCAACTTCTGCCCGACGCCCTCTCCGTCCGGTCTGGCGTCACGCCCTGCCATCCGCCTTCGAGTGCATCGACTACAATGCCCCCCCAGACACAACAGGGCGCCCCGGGCATGAACGAAATGATGAACTGCCCCTCCTTGCTTCTGCAGGGATTGTTGCCGGCCTGGTCTCTAGCATGTGGTCTCGCACTCCATCAACCTACGCAGCATCCCCCATGTCTTCCCCCGTGTCTTCCCCCGTGTCTTCCCTCGTGCCTCTTGATTATTTAGAGTGCCATAGTCATGTTGTGATGCTTCTCGTAGAGGTAGGTTAGCCGCATTCTACCGGAATCTTCGCTTACTGCATTGCACGGTTGCATAGCCTTCCCGGCCCTCATATCAGATAGACTCTTGCTCTCCTGCTCACTCGTCCGCCTTTCTCGTGCTGCCGATGCGATGCTGTTGACATCGTCAAAATGTGTGTGCATACGTACGCTATTCATGATCCGGCTAGGCTATGCCATTGTCAATTGGACTTGATTCCTTTTACCTGCCGCTGCTGCATCCCCTTACTAACAGATGTCCCAACCCTCTGGGCGACCTGTGCAGACATGTTCGTCGGTGGTGGATCGCGCTAATGTGCTCGGTCGTTTGATAATTGGACTGGCTGTCTCCTGGATCGACAGCGTCCGTTCTTCATCAGACTCTTCCGTACCCGGCACTAAACCTTACTTGACAGCATAGTTTTTGCGTTCACAGCCTCAATGGCCCGTTAGCACCGCTCCCGACATCTCAGCCTGCATGCATGAGCACCCACCAGTTCATACTTTCTTCAACTGCATCTTACTAGAACCGTGAGATTGGCCATGCGCGTACCCCAGGGAGATTCCGTGGCGACCTGGGGATACTCAAGTTGCTAGCAGTTGGACTGCACACATGAGCACATTAATAGCTCGTGGGCCCCCGCTGGAAGTCCCCGATTATTTCTCGGTCTGCCTGCTCTCTCCTGGCTTTCGATTGCCTCGCCAGCTGATTTGTTCTTCCATGGAATGAGACTGGAACATCGTTCACTCTTTGCATTGCATTCTAAGGGAAGCGTATTCGAGTGAGCATCACCTCAATCTTTCACTGAGTTTGTGTCCTAACAGATTGGCCCCCGAAGAACCCCAAGCCTCCCGAAAACTAAACAGACTCTCTCGGCATCAGGCCTAGACCACCCTCTGCCAGCCGCTGCTCACCGCCTCAGTTAAGATTCCAGTGTAACGACCAGGGCTTGCCTTGCGGCGAATCACGACACCCTGTGTCATCTTTTAACGCTCACATACATACGCCCATCGGCCACGAATGACGTCGCAGTGACCATGTCTAATTTCTTTGGTCCTACTACGCCGCCTCCAACCAACTGGTTGACCCAGCCAAGGAACCTTAACAGGCAACAGGTAACCAACACAGAGCCGAATATCAAGCTCTATATCAACGCGGTCTACTATCCGAATTGGCGCATTTACAGACAACAGCCACCGTCGTCGCTGAAGCCGGGATCGGTGTCACACATATTCTATGCCTTTGCATGGTGGGTTGGATTCCCCATATTTTGAGCAGAAGCAAGATTAGGATTGTTTCTGACGGTTGGTCACTGGACCATAATGTATAGGGTCAAGCCCGACGGAACGGTATATGTGAGTTTGGCTCTGTGAGGGACGAGATTGTAATATTTTACCCTCAGACTAACTAGTTTCATAAATTCAGTTAAGTGACGAGTGGGCAGATACGCAGATAGAAGTCGACGGAGTGCAGGGCTGTTTGCGATCGTTGGCACTGTTGAAAAAGCAAAACAGATGCCTCAAACTGATTCTGTCTGTTGGTGGGGGCGGCACGGGGAGCCAGCATTTCGCTGAGGTCGCCTCAAAGCCAACATCTAGAGAAAATTTTGGTCGGACGGCGAGGGATCTAGTCGTTGCATATAACCTAGATGGGCTAGATAGTAAGCGTTAGATTTCTATCGCTTGTGAGCTTCTACTGACTACGTGTATTCTAGTCGACTGGGAGCATCCGTCAGACCAGCTGGAAGGCGTCAACTACATATTCCTCCTGGATGCGGTTCGCAGATACCTCCCGACCCCGCAATTTACCTTAACTTCTGCCCTGCCAGCAGGAATTTGGGCGTTGAAGAACATCAACCTCTCCATCGCGCACAATATCCTGGACTTCATCAATTTGATGACGTATGATTTTTCGGGGCCTTGGGTCGACACTTGTGGCCACCACGCGCAGTTGTATTCCCCACCCGTGCCTCAGAGTAACGCTGCCTACCTCTCATGTGATTCTGCGGTCACCTACCTGCGGAACGTGGGTGTTCCGCCGTCCAAGATAATCCTTGGGATTCCGGTATTTGGTCGCTCCTTTCTAGGTGTTGACAGTGTCACCAATAAATACACTGGTCATGGCGGCGAAGAAGGCACCTTTGAGTACAAAGACCTCCCGCGACCCGGAGCGCAAGAGTACGTAGATCAGGATGTTGGCGCAGCATTTTGTATTGGCGGCGACGGCGGATTTGTTAGCTACGACAACCCTACTACGGTTGCTATGAAAGCTACGTATGCGACACAAAACGGGCTGGGTGGGCTGTTCTTCTGGACTGGCATGGCTGATGCAACGGGTTCCAGGAGTCTAGTTGAGACGGCGTTCAGGACGCTTCACAATTGCTAATGTAACCTCTTTTAAATTTTTTTTTTACTTAGGCTTTATTTGAATGGATGTTTATTTCTCACTAACTTATCACGGGCCCCGGATCGGCATTCATGTTCACTTGCATCACATCCTTAAAGGTACAAAGGCGACGTTATCAAGCGAAGTGACTTTTTCCTCTCGTCCCATGTCTACTGGTGGGCTGGTTATCCATTGGTTGCATGTGGCTGACCTCGAAAGTTAGCCTTTAGCTCGCTTTCCTTTGTAGGCGTCGCGAATACCGGGAAAAACTCAATCATTTGTCAGGCAGTCCATGGGAATTTGACCGACACTATATTTGTTGTACCATTTTTATTTTTATTTTATTTTTTATTTTGAATTTACTTTTTTATCTCTTGTCTAGCAAAAGCCGGATCCGCTGCCGAGGGATCTGTCTTGCGAGCTCCACCTGAAAGGGTGGGGTTTCCAGCAAACTACGGCACCATACGCGGGTATAGAGATGTGATCCTATCGACCGCGAAACCCTAATCCTCCCTGGACTAGACCACCGGTCCAAGCCCACACGACATCTCCCCACCGGCGTTGCTCCGGTTCTGCCACTGCCACCCGCCCTAGAGCATTGTTGTTCAAGACTTGCTCCATCAGCCTCTCCATCTCCTGATTGATTGCTGCTTCCTCCTCATCCTGGCGGAAGTCTGTTGGGCGCTGCTGGATAATGTCATCGCTGCCTATGGGTTCCACACCGTCACTCAGGACCATCGCCTCCCTCCTCCGCCGCCGCCGGACCCGCTCCTCAGAACTCGCATTTCGTAATCTCCGTCGGCTTGATAAGCCACCAGCGATGATAGCCTCAGTGTCCTCGACCCCTCCATTCATCCGCTCGTCGCCATCGCTACCTGGTTCACCCATTGCGCTCCCCGTCAGCCCAGCCATTCGCATCTGTTTGCGGCCATCCGGGTGACCCTCTATTGCACAAACGATCTCTGACAGCAGGACGTCCTGTGCGCTCCAAGTTTTCAGTGCTTTTATCGCCTCGCGCCTATCGTGCTCTGTGTCGCCAAAGGGATATTTCGCGAGCCAGCGCGTGACCACCCCGGCCTTGAGTGCCTCAGACACGTTGTATTGAATCAGTCGGGCGAGGACGTACATGGCGTTGCGCTCAGTTGGTGAACGGAGGTGAGGAGCGCGGTGATCGGTTTCGGTTGAGTGCGGAGGAACATGGTAGTGGAGGGCTTGGATGAGGGCGCGGAAGGTGCTAGGATTGTTGAGGGATTGGTGCGGTGCTAGTTCGCATCCGAAGGGCAACGTTAGCTATCTCCCTTCGACTGGTCCTTGGGTAGGGCTCTTGTGCATGTACATTTGTTCCACGGTTTTGATGGGAGAGAAGTAAAATACGGGAATACCCACTGCTTTGGGAGAGCAACTTGAGAACTTGGAGCGCCGAGTCGCGCGTTTGAGCATTCTTGCTTCCCACTCGTTTAAGTAGTAGGTCTAGAGACTCTCTTGTCGCACGCTCGAATATGATCTTCAAAGCCCTGTGGGGATAGTGAGTTATATACCTCTACACCATAATAATGATGGGTATGGTGAAACGTAAACGTACGCAACTCTCAGCTCATAACTCAGTCCCTTTGACAACGTCTCTAGCGTTGCCAGCTTCAAGGCTTGTGCATCAACGTTAGACATTCGCGACAACTGTTTCATCCAAAACTTAGTCTCACCATCTTCGGTGTCCTGCCCTACGACATTTGGGCGCGCTTCGTCTTCAGTCACCCGGACGAGTTTGCGGATCTCATGGAGCTGCCTTGATACGGTCCGCACGGCGAAGACGGAGAGAAACCCTAGGAGTGAAGAGCAAGTCAGGATAGAGCAAAGATAATGGCCTGTAGAACGGATCCGTACCCACGCCTATCCACCACCACCGTTCACGAGTCGTTGCCATCGGTTCATGCTTATCCTTTCTTTGCTAGATTCCGAGTAATAGTGCTTCTTGGTTGACGACGTTGACGATGGGGACTCCAAATGAATTCGTCACGGAGGTTGCTGCTTTAACTCTCAACAGAGCAACACTCAGCTCGCTATTTAAAGCAGCGCCAGGTAGGGACATCAAAACTGCATTCCTGCGGGGCCGGACAAAGGATAAGGACGAGCTCTAGCCCGGTAAAGGCTAGGAAGTATATGATAGGTAAATAGCCTCCCAGGTTGTGGCCTTAAATCGGCACTGTTCTGAGAATTGGTAGATGCAAAAGCTATTGGAGAGAGAAGTAGTAATTAGTATATCTGCAAAGTGTGCAGCTCAACCGTGAGACTTAACTGACAATATCTTCCATATTAGGACCGCAGCGGTGACAGTGACCGTAGCCATCAATTACACTTGGAACCGCAGAGACTAGGGATAGGGCATGGCGGCTTGCTAGCAGGACGGTCTGATGTTGCCATAGATCGCCAATAAAGCGATCATTAGATATAGCTTGGTAACCCAAGTTCTTTAACCTCCCCCTCCCCGGCTTCATTTAGGCATGTTCTGTGCCTGCTCTGGAGCCCCTCTATAACCCGTGCTAACAATTTAATTGACCGTCGTCTTGCAACCAGAGATGGTAGGGCCATCCAGACAGTGAATCTATTTGGACCGCTGGCCCGTTTTGAAAATTCGATAATACGCCCTGCGAGCGTTGCAGTTCACATAGACATTGTCTCATTGGAGAACAGCGGGGGTAGGGGTTTTCTAGCCTTGTGCGTGTGCGTGTGTTTAGGAGAGATATTACGAGGCAATTGTTGGATGAATTGGTTCATTTGTTGCTATACACGACACCACTGGAGGATAAACGCAAGAAAGTCGGAAATTTTTCGGCTTGTAGTGGACAACAGAACAATAGATGTGCGATGGGGGTCGAACTAGGTGTGGTAGAGGTTAACGGTATAGGGGGCCTTAGTGAGTCTCGGACAGCTAGTTAGCTTATAGAGTAGGCTTTCTCCTGCCGACTCTCGATGTGCGCTAGCAGCGAGAATCACCCTATCCAGAAAAAAGTAGTTTGGGCGATTCCCCGGCTACGAGCGAATGATGTAACGCGTATTCGAATTTTCGGTATATTCTGGATCTACAGCTATGTAGCTAGATACTGATCAGCTCGAACGTACGTTACCCCTATTCCTTCTACCCCATCCAGCGCCCTTCCGAGAGCCCAGCCGTCTGGCTAGGGAGGACGGCGCATGAAACGTCGCGGCCTTCAACCGTACAACTAGAGACGTCCGATCAATCCTAATATGGCATCGCCCGTTCGTCCCTGTAAACTTCCTATACCCAAACCTTGTATCGTGTCTTCATTTCGCCAGTATCACGACCCTTGCCTTCTGTCACCTCAGAAAACGCGTGGCTTACAAAACAATACCCGATAATCGATATGATGGTTGTAGGGGACTTGGCAAGAATCTCTTCGACCTCCGCGAATAAAGCAGCGAGGCAACAGCATAATAGGCACAGAATTGCCGTTGCGATGGGAGATAGTACCGGACTAACGAAGATGCGGGATTTGGGGGTGAGGGTCGCACTGGATATTTGCTGGCCGCCGCTACTCGGTTTGGTGGGCGCGTGGGCTAGATAGTCTGTGTTGGAGTTGAGGAGGATGGCGAAGATTTTCTGGTTAAGGGCTTGCACGGCAGAGGCGGCTGCAGAAAACGTATGCACGGGAGGTGAGGGGTCGGTGGTGGTGTGGAGGCCGGATTGTGCGGGGATGAGATACATCGTCTAGGATCTCGCGCCAGGGGTATATACCCGTTTCAACCCTTCACGTGCTTGGACGAAATAGGCGTATAGCTCAACCTTAGCAATGGTGGGTGGGATTTCCGTTGGCGATGTAGAAACGATCCTAGTAAACGACTCCAGCTCCAAGGGAATAGTCGTCGCCTGTCTGCGTGTTCTCGAAGAGCGGAAGTAGCATTGACATCGTGGGATTCCTGATGGACACTGATTTTTCGTTAAGCAGTCCGCTTAAAACAACTGTCAAGACGTTTGCAAAAAGGCCAGCGGTACATACAACGGTGAAGAGGTAGTGCCCTCAATGCTCGCTAGAGTACCAACTGGGGTGGGAGGGATGTACATTCGACACTCAGGGATACCGGAGGGGATGTCCTCCCGCGACAGAGCCCCTCGAATAGCTGTAGGATGCAAAGGCGGCGGTTCAAGAGGACCTAATATAGGTCCACGGCTGAGGTAAATGCCGTAGAAAGGTAGTTAAGGATCGGTTGGCGGACGATGGTCTTGCTTGAGGGCTAGGGTAGGCCTTGGTTGAGGTGAGCCGTTAGCAAGCTTGTAAGATAAGGCGGATCAACCAGTCCGGATATGTACCGTTAAGTGCTCCTATCAAGCCCTTGATGTAGCCTTAGCCGGGGATGGAGGACAGTATAACCAGCCCGAACGAGTCTCCGACGGGAAGACCCAATATCACAGGCTGCATAGGCTCTGGGTGGGTGTGGATCTGTTCGAACCAGATCCTCGGAGAGTTAAGCCCCACTCCTCTGGTCCCCGGGCAATTTTTCCGAAACTAGAGCTGCCGTAGGTGCCCTCGGTTTTGAGGCGAGAACGGCGATTTCGCTCTTTCGTACAGCACGACAGCAAACCGCCGCTTTTTGCTCGCGAGGATCTCACCCAGCGGGCGCCGCCCCAAATAGTGAGCTGGGTGATGCTCAAAGACAACAGGAACTTCCGCTGCGGCATACGAATGACTATTTGGGCCAAACATGCATTAAAAAGAATTCCGAGCTCACTCGTCGCGTCAGCTGACCGCGATGATTGATGCAACACCTGGCCACTAACCCTATGATATTGGAGGAGATCCCGCGAAGTATTTCTCCTCTTGCATATCAAACATGGGTTGAACGCTCCTTTTCTCACTCACCACTCGATGATTCGTGCAACATCACCGTTGCAGCATCAGCCTCACACGGCCAGCTTTACCTTAGATGCGTCAACTAACAATGCATCGACCTACTGACGTTTCTGAGCCGCATACCATTTATACCCGCTGCCGGGCCTCGACGCGCTGGGTTCCTTAGGCCGTTGATAATTTGACCTCAGCACAACTATCTGTACTGCATACACACGTACCAGCATCAGCCCTACACAGCCAAGGCAGAGATGTCTAGCGGCAATGGAATTCGCACGTACACCGGACTGTGGACCAACTGGACGCATGGAGCCATACTGGGCGCTACTCTCGCCCTTCCTCGGAGGTATGGTAGTCTCCTAACCACCTTCCTCGCTGTATGTCTCATTCGCCGGAGGCATGTTCTGGAGTTCCTCAGCTTCATACTACATCAACACGACTAAGCCGGGAGATGGGCGAGACGGACTTCACCACCAGCGCCGAGTCATTCTCCGCAACAGCGACAGGACACCTGGCGCCCTTTTGGGGTTTGTGAGGATGCTAATAAGCTAGCGTGGCAAAACGCGGAGACCTTTCCTCTGCACATCTGGATATGCCCTCATCGCCGCTCTGAACATTGCTGTTTTCAGCGTTGCCAGCATCTTCACGTCTACTGTGACGAAAGTTGCCGGCAATTCGACAATCATACTTGGCCCTTCTTGTGGAGGCTATTTGATTAACTCAAGTGCAAGAGGGGTGGGCAAGAAATGAATCTGTGGTTTAGCTTACCAGCTGAGATCATGCATGGCATGGAAGACCCGCACGTAACCCTGTCTCCGAGGTATATGGGACAGGTTCTTTAGCACTAGCAAGGCTTGAGCTTAACCAGGGATGATGGGCCATCTGTTGGAAGGACGCCCTCTTGTGAGGGATAATTGTACATTAGCATTCTGTCTGTCAGTGAGGAAGAAATTGTCACAACTATGGCACGCAGCCCACCGGCGTGTGGCCTGCGGAGCCTCAGCGCGCGCTGTCATGTGCGGCATTGGCGCTGTGCCATGTCTCGGCAGCAGCACCTCCTATATAGACCGCCTGCTTCCCGCACGCTCCTCGTCCTGTAGCTTAGAATTCTTGTCATTATAGAATCCTTCCTACACGCCTTCCAGGCACTGGACTCGGCATTCGTGACAATATCAATATACCACGATTATCTACCACATACTTTTAACATCACCTCTGAGAGATGATACTGTAAAAAATAAATTGTGCATTGCTTAGAGTCATCTTTCTGCCCAGAGCTAAAAAGAAATAAAAAAAAAAGAAAAAAGGGGAGGGTATATTCTCTCCCTAACACATATTTAGAATAAATTCCGCAATCTAGCCATCACCTAACGGACCGAGCAAAGCTCGCCACTACCCCTTTTTCCCTTTCTCCCTGCTGTGTTTTCTGTACACCCGCCCGTTGCCCCTTCATCCGGGAAAGAAATGAGAGAGAGGCTTACTTTAGTATAGAGAAGAAGAGGGGAAATATTGGAGGTTGGAATTGTGAAAATGGAATTTTTTTTTAAGGTGGATATGTTGTGTACCACTTTTTTTCAAGAATAATATCTGGAATACCCACGATTCGGGTAATTTATCTTCCTAGAATACCACGGATTTTTCATTCTGTCTGTAAGCGCAACGGCTCTGAGTGCCGCGTGCTACTTGGAAGTGTTGTGCGACAAAACTCAGAGGTGGCAGCAATGGTAATGGTAGCAGTAATGGTAGCGATGGGCAGCAGCAATGGCAACAGCAGCAGCTCTATTTAGTTTATAGTTTAGAAGAAGAATAAACAGAGGTTCATGTAAAATTGTATAGAAACGATTTTTTTTGCATGCAAACAGAATCACGGTATTTCAGATATTATCTTTGAAAAACGTGGCTTACGGGACAGGAAAATATCCTTTGGCTTCCTCCCGACTTATCGATGCGACCTGTGTGTAGCCATTTCAGAAAAAAAAACACTGTTTCGCAATGGGAACAATGCGTCTCCGGGCCGAAGTTACCTTAGTCAAATTTGACGTGGCTGAAATACCACTTGGTGAAACAACAGTATAGATGTATTATATATATAGCTTCACTGGATCAAGTATAGATGTATTATTATTTGGCTTCACTAGATCAAGTATAGATGTATTATTACATAGCTCACAGGATCAAGTACCGTACCGCCATTACTCACAGAACATTTTCGTCCGAGAATTTGGGATCATGCTAGAATCATGAGATTTTCATCGGAAACCCGTCGGGCCTTTTTGTAGGGGCGTCATCCAAAAGGACGTTATCCGGTTTTTGTAATAAGGCGTATCTCCTTGACAAGCTGTCAGATGGTTTCTGTTTTGTTCTTGTGTATTAAGAGGTGACTAGAGCTTGTCCTTAGAAGGATAACGACCGGTTTCTTTTATCATCTAGTCAAGGGGATTATTAGTTAAGCAATACTACATTTATTTGTTCCTGGTCTACTCTAGATCAATCCTGTCCTTGTGCCATACATGAAGCTTGTGTCTAGCTTGCGAAGTATTGATTAGTAGTCTGACACTATCAGATGGCAACGAGGTGTTATATATAAAGTCCCACGCCCTAGTAAGCCATTGATCGCTCTGATCGCTCTGAGAAGCCCCTCCTGGCGTTGCTCTGCGTGATCACATCGGTTCGGTCCCTGTTTGTTCCATTCGCATGACTATCCTCGCCCACAGTTCGTGGCCTTGAAATATTTTTCACCTCATAGACTTTACGAGCCAAGGGGATCCTGTGCAAAACAAGGGCCCATAGCGTGATGAGGGCAACAAGAATAACCGCTGAAATAACTGGGAGATAAATCTTAGAACGCCCTATATAACTACCCTTGGGGAAAATAGCGTATGTAATATTTTGGGTACCTTTCGGAGGTACCGGAGCAATAAACTCTCTGTTCCCTTTCCCTGAAGTTGGAGCCAGACCATATAGGTTATTCGCAATTTGTGGCAGGTACAGATCCACCTGCGCGAGAAGATCTGTGCAGACACTACTAGACTATCCCGTAACATTAGTAAATTTTGCCCTTCGTTAATAAGATGAGATATCGTACCGAGTTACTATAACATAATGCTAGTAGAGCTATCTGGTTTGCCACCTGAGACTGGTCGTTGGATACGGCAGCCTCAAGGACCGAGACAATAGCGAATAATCCGAAGGCCAGTGGTAAGATAAAACTGAACGGCAGAGAATCCGTAAAGTTTTCTTGTTTCTTCTTGAGCTTTTGTATTTCCTCATAGTTCTTTCGCATTTCCTCTTCCGTCTCCTCTTTTTTGGTCTCTTCGAGGAGGATCGATTGCTCATCGATAGCAGAGGCTCTTTCTGCACCTCCTTCACCGAACCCGCTTACTCTTCGCCTCGCGTCGCTCTGACCTTCACTGTCTACGCCTGCTTGTGGCATCGCATGACGCTGTTGAGCCTCAAGGTCCCCTGTCATTGCCATCACGGTTGATGCTAATGGATGTTGGCAACGGAAAGATTGTCGCGTTGGCGAAACGGCTCCTGGTAAGGTACAAGCTCTGTTCGAGAGGTATAAGGGTTAATCCGGGTCGATGAATATAGTCCCAGGTAATACGCAAGGCTCTACGCACCTGTTGAAGTAATAATTTTAATCGTATCGAGACGCTAGCAGTGCGATTCGTACGTAATTAGAGGATATCGTGATGCTCAGCCGGGCGTCGGTATTTCCACGAAAAGAATGGGAATGTCACGTGGCCTTACTACCCCACCCCACTTTCTCTACTACAGTGGGGGGACAAAAGTGTCCGCCACCTGGAGTTCGCGCGACTGACCAAATCTTTGTGCACACTCAAATTCAACTCATTCTACCCATAATGAGGCCTTGAAACAAGCTGTATGTTTGTATTCTAATTACTATAAGTCTGTACTCTTATTTAGAAAAATTAAAATTACATATTTCCACTCAATAGTGTATCATCCTTTGGCCTTGCATACTACTTACATCCTCTTCTTCATACTTTTGATTAACTTTTTGAAAAATTCTAGCTCCATAGCCTCCCATCCTTCTTGGAGAGCCTTGAGTATTGCTTTCTTAACCTCTGGACCTTTGTCTTTTAGCTCCAAAAGTTCTAGGTAGTATTTCCATATCCATTCTTTGATTTGCTTCCATACATACTTATAAGACCATAGTGCGGATCTTAGGGATATGTAGTAGTGTGATGACTTATAGCAATGATAAAGTAGCTTTAGTATGGTGCAATCATACTACATTTATAAAAGCAATGTAATTATTACAAAGGTAAAGAGGCAATCTCAATTAACAGAATTACTTTTAGTTCTGTAGTTTAGAAGAAGAACTAATTGCTGTCCATTCTACTATGGATAGCAGACTACTTAAATATATAGTTTCACCGGCTTTATGCTGATTATCTCGTTTTATGACCCCACATCTATTGTATCAACTTTTTCTAATAATGGTAATGTTGTCAATGGGATATCTGTTACAAACGTAGAATCTAGGTGCTTGGAAAGTGCAATTAGATTACTTCTATTTGACGATTCAAAGCTAAAGAAAAGAGGAGATGTAGAAGGAAACCTCGCGTTTATATATATAAGAAAAGAGAGCTTTCAAACCCGCTATGAACGTCTTGAGCTATGCTAGCTATAGTTAGGCTCGCTGGCTATTTAACGAATGGTAGTGGTTCACGATGAGGTCTGTTTATAGGTCCATTGAGCAGTAAGCATGGTTGAAGTCCGCGTAGAGTCTTGTATTATGGTTAAGGCTCATGTAGAGGTTCGAAGGCTTTGCGCGAGGTTTGTAAGTCTAGTGAGGTTTGTGGGTCTAGCGATGAGCTCATGCAGCTCGATGAGGCTCGTAGAGGCTAGATCGGAGGCTCGTAATAATATCTCTGTTATGATCTAGTCTCCACGAGTCTCATCAAGCTACATGAGCTCATTGCTGGATCTATGAACCTCGCACAAGCTGTTACGAGCCTCATGAGCTTACTGTGAGACTCACGAGCTTCGTACAAGCTTACAAGCCTCTATGCAGGCCTTAGCCGTGCGCGACGATATACCGGCCCGTCCACGAGCCTTGCCACAAGCCCTTACTACGAGCAGCATAGCTTGCCAGCTCGAACTCAAGCCTAACCTCACTATGAGCCCAACTGCTCGTCATTATCCTATGGATCCGAGCACCATGACGTCGTCCGGCTCAAGGTACCCGAATTGGAAGTTCGAGAGCTATTCTTCTACATATATATAAACCCGAGGTCTCCTTCTTAACCTTTTCTTCTCTTTAGCTTTGAATCATCGAATAGAAGTAGTCCTATCTTGCTTTCCAAGTGCCTGGAATCTACGTTCGTAACATAAGCCCTCGAACCTCTACACGAACCTTAACTATGATGCAAGACCTATGGACTTTTACACAAGCTCCTGCCCAAGCTTGCAAGACTCTATTTGAACTTCAACTGTACTTACTGTAAGGGTCGCCTCCTGCAGGGACCCCTAGGGCGGTTATGGCAATGTGACACCGTCCGACCGGTTTGGTCGCTGATGGCACGACGGCGGGTCGACGTGGACGTGTGTAGGCTTGGTCGGAGTGCCGAGTTCTACTGAGGGTCGCTGACGACCCGCTGGGTAGGCTACAGGTGGATACGATGTCAGAAGGCAAGAGGATCGATTCTAGTATGTAGAAGAACTGATCGCTGGCCTCCTCCTGAGGCTCAGCCGATCGACTAAATACAGTAATGGGAACCACACAGGGTTACCCTGCTGCATAGCATTCCCGCGGCCAGCGCAGGCTCCTGACACTTACTGCCTGTAAGACTGTAGTGCGGGTCTTGGGGATATATAGTAATGTGACGACTTATAGTAACGATGAAGTAACTCCGGCATGGCATAATTGTAATGCGTTTGTAGAGGCAATGTGATTATTATGGTGATAAAAAAGCAATTAACAGAAGTGCTCTCAGTATTATGGCTTAGAAGAAGAACTAATTGCTACTCATTCTACTATGGGCAGCAGGCTGCTTAAATACATGGTTTCGCTGGTCCTATGCTAGCTACCTTGTCTCATAGCTATATACCCATTATCCTGACTTCTGCTGATAATGGTGATGTCATCAATAGGGTGTTTCTGCTGTTTTCATAGCATCATCCCTATAGTATGATGCTTTCATAGCGACGTTTTTGTCTAATAAGGACTGTTTCTGTCGTACGTCTAAACAAACTGAACGTTATATACTTGCGGGGGATACTTGCAACTGCTTGCTTGTGGTTCTATTGTTGTTGCGGAAGACTGACGTTGTTGAGTCTTCTGGAAGCCGTAAGCGGTTTAGGCAGTCCGACTGTAAGAACCGTAGCGCGGGTCTTAGGGAGATATAGCAGTGTGACAGCTTATAGTGACGATGGAGTAGCTCTGGCGTAGCGCAGTAGTAATGCGTTCGTAGAGGCAATGTGTTATCACGGTAGTAAAGAAGCAATTAGCAGGAGTGCTCTTAGTATTATGACTTAGAAGAAGAACTAATCGCTGCCCATTCTACTATGGGCAGCGAGCTGCTTAAATACATGGTTTCGCCAGCTCTACGCCAGCTACCTTGCCTCATAGCTATACACCCATTGTCCTGACTTCTGCTGGTAACGGAGATGTTGTCAATGGGGTATTCGTAGGCGTGCTGCTTTCGTAGCGCTGTCTTTGTCCGATAGGAACTGTTTCCGTCGTGCGTCTGGATGCGCTTGATGTTATATGCTTGTGGAGGATGCTTGCGGTTGCTTACTTGCAGTCTCATCGTTGACGCGGAGGACTGATGTCGTAGAGGCTTCTGGAAGCCATAAGCGGTTTGGGCAGTTCGACGTGGCTGAGAGCCTCCTTTTGAGAGCCTCATTGTCAGCGCCTTACACCGACGCGGCTGAGAGCCTCCTTTTAAGAGCCTCATTATTAGCGCCTTACAGTCTGAACAAGCTGGATATTATATGCTTACGGGGGATGCTTGCGGCTGTGTCAGGAGCCTGCGCTGGCCACAGGAATGCTATGCAACAAGGTAACTCTATGTGATTTCCATTACTGTATTTAGTCAATTGGCTGAGTCTCAGGAGGAGGCCAGCGATCAGTTCTTCTATATACTAGAATCGATCCTCTTGCCTTCTGACATTGTACCCACCTGTAGCTTACCCAGTGGGTTGTCAGCGACCCTCAGTAGAACCCGGTGCTCCAACCAAGCCTATACATGTCTACGTTGACTCGCCGCCGTGCCACCAGCGCCCAAGCTGGTCAGACAGTGTCACATTACCATAACCGCCCTAGGGGTCCCTGCAGGAGGCGACCCTTATAGGCTGCTTGCTTGTGGTCTTATTGTCGTTGCAGAGGACTAACATTGTTGAGTCTTCTGGAAGCTGGAAGCAGCTTTGGCAGTCTGACGTAGCTGAAAGCCTCCTTTTGAAAGCCTTATTGTCAGCACCTTACATCTGACTTCTGCTAATAATAGTAATGTTGTCAATAGGATATATCTGCTATTTTCATAGCATCATCCTTCTGATATGCTGTTTTTGCAGCAATATCTTTGTCCTTTTAAAGACTGTTTTTGTCGTTTGTCTAGACCAGCTAGATATCATATGTTTGCAAGTAATATTTACGGCTACTTGCTTGTGGTTTCATCATTATTGCGGAGATCTGACGTCATTTAGTCTTTTGGCAGCCAAAGGCAGTTTGGGCAGTTTGATATGGCTAAAAGCCTCCTTATGAGAGCCTCATTGTCAGTGCCTTACACTAAAACTTGGTGAGCTGTATCTGAAGTGTTAACATGGGATGGAATGTGAAGATGGAATGTGCTCGCGCGAGCTCGAGGTGAGTATCACCCAGCTCACCTTTTAAAGTGGCGCTAACTGGGTGAGGTGCTCGTGAGCAAAAAGCAGTTTACTGTCGTACTATATCGCCAAGACCCGCCGTTAAGATAAAATATATGAATGAATTATTAAGAAATAAATTCTGAAATTGCACACCAAGACAGGTCTGATTTTGCGTGTATAAATAAATAAATAATAGGGGAAAAAAAACCTCTTAATTTCATTACGCCGAAATACATACATACAATAATGCTAGGAGGGTGGATTAACTCGTTAACTCCCCTGATCAATCAGGCGGGGGGTTTGCATATGACCAGGCATACGCATAAGTACAGGTACATTTCGCCAAAAAAGGGTAAGAAGGGTCTTTAGAAATAAGCAGCGGCGGTATTTATCATTTCTTGCCTTTCTTCTTCTTAGCGCTTCCCTTGGCTCCCGCAGCTGCTGGGCCACCGCCCTCAACGAATACTGTATCTTCGTCACTCCCGCCTCTCTCCGCCGCTACCGCAGGTGCAGATTGCTTCCGGGTCGTGGACGCGGGAGCGGTGGGGTCCTCAGGGCCTTCATTCAGCTCCTTCATGAATTCCGATTGGATGGTTGCACGTTTCTTTTCCCACCATTCAGTCTCGGCTTTGGCTCTGGCTTGAATTTCGTCCACACGCTTGCGGATTATGATGTTGGAGGCCATTTCGTTGGCAGTTTGAAAGATGGAGGCACCCCAGCCGGGGTGGAGGGCGTTAGCCTACAAGGGGATTAGAGTGAGGATTTTTGGAGGATTTGATGAAGGCGCATACCTCTGTCACTACATCCCTCAGCTCATCCTCTATTTCCTGTTCTGCCCCTCGAAACCGTTGCCATAAGTCATCGCCCACACTGCCTCTCTGCACTAGGACGCCTAGCGCTGCTTTTGCACCGCGGATCGCTAGCACCCGGTGAATATCTTCCGTTGCCCTTCGTAGAAGAGCCGCTCTAAGAACGCTGTCAGGCACCAGTGTTGGCTTCTGGCCAGGGGCCGGCTCAAGGTGGAGAAGGGAGAGGTATATGTTTCGTGGGATATGCGGTTCGAACCAGGGTTCTAACGATGCGGCCTTGGCTTAGGAAAGGGTCAGTTAGCTGCTGTGGATACGCAAGCAAGACTAAGACCCACCAGCTTTCCGCTTTCTGTACAGCGACGAGAAGGTTGCCAGGGAGCCCACCAGCACACCTATGTAGGTGATGGGCATTAGGAGGCCGAGCCAGTTGAACATTGTGGCAATGAAACTTGTGTCGCGCAGCAATGAAAGCCAAACAGACAGAGCCAGTGGCCGGAATACCGCTAAATGTAGTTGAAGAAATCTCCAAAGAGCGTAGTTAGTGCATGGGGAAAGTTGTTGGACCAGTCGTGACTGCGCTCGTTTGAGGACAGGTATTGTTTCTCGGCCAAAAAATATTTTAGGTCTAGTGCGGCTCCTGCGCTGATCAAGAGAATGGCTCGAGTCTTCCTTCCTGCATCGCCGCCCTTGCCTGCCGACCGTGCAGATATCCCTGAACACGCTGATTTATTGCATCAGCCTCTATCACCCCATCTTCTGGTCTCTAATCATCTAAGTGCTAGACTGACACAGACGGTGACCCTAGGCTACCTCACAGTTCTCCCAAGGACAAAATATGAGCCCACAATCGATACAACAAGGTATGCTGGAGAATTACTTTTTGAGAGATAGTGAGAGTGAGTCTTTCTTGTTACCCGTCCGATGATCCGGCTGACTGGGCTATTCATCTCTATCAAATTCCGCATACCCAAAAAATACCTTGCAAAGTATCCCACTTGCCCACCCTTGCCAACTAGTGCTTCACCAACCATCGCCTTCCACCGGATTGGAGTTCTCAGGCAGCCAGCTGCCCACCAGCTGCCCCCAAGCTTCCTTCAGAGTTTGCGAGAAGATTCTCTTTGCATTAATGCTTACGGTTTGGCGCTTATGAAGGAGTCTGAGCATGGGGAGAGAGGTACCTCCGACATTCTCCCCGCCTACTAGACTGATGCTCCCACTTTTGCCGGGAGTTCATCTGAATGCAGCTCGCCCACAGATTCCGAGACGAAGACAGAGATCGTAGACGTCGTAGCCAAGGAGTTTAGGAAACATTGACCTAGGTCCCGGAACTTGAGACTAAAATAATCCCAAGCTTCTTTCAGGTCGGGATAAGTCTCTGCCTAGTAGAGCGCAAGCGAATGTACCCTTGATCCCAAGTATTTTGGTACATAACATTATTCTCAACTACTAGTTTCCAACTAAGCATTCCTTCAATTTGTTCCCACTACTTATCTAAAAAAGCACACTCCACGGAAAGCGGATAACAATCAGGAGGGGGGAGTTCAAAGGCAAATCACCACTGGGCAACCGAGACGAAACGACTGAAGCATCGAGTTAGAGCTCAAGCGTAAAAATACGCTATTAAAGTAGTCTCGATAGTGGTGTTGGCGGCGTATCGACCGGTTGATCCTCCAGCTAAAGCGGCGTCACCTGTGCCGCGCATCTCCAGAGACTATACTAGACTCAGCCTCAACGGAGTGTTGCGAGTGTCAAGACCGTTTGATCCCTTTACGACGACGTCTCTGCATCTTTTTCTTTCAGTCCTCATCCAACTCTGTTTTCCCACTTAGATTACTTCCAGTTGATTCCGAAATCCAGCACAATGAAGAAATTTGGCTTTGGCAAGAAGTCTGGCAAGTCAGAAGCTGGTGACAACCCTGGGAGCCCGGGCGGCCAAATCTCCAATCCCTATGCCAAACAGAACCACCCCTCGACCGACCCCTATGCTCAAGATACAAACAAGTATTCTGGGATGGGGAAGCCCTACGTCGATCGAAGGAATCCATATGGCGAAGAGCCCGTCCGCGAAGGGGGCATTCCCGCCGACCGATACGGGGGCGATAACCCATCCGGTAGAGGGTATGGCGGCGGATATGGTGGTGGATATGGTGCCGATAGGTATGGTAGCTCAAAGTCTGAAACTGGGTCAAGATATGGCCCTGGAGGTTACGGGGGTCTAGGGAGGAATGAAAGCTACGGTTCGACTACGACAGATGACAATCGTGAGGCACTCTTTGCGGGCGCGAAAACACAGAAACAGAATAATCAGCTTCCCCCTGATGATGCCCAGTCCAGTGGTGGCTATGGCGCTCGGTCGGATGGTTATAACGGTGAAAGCGGCGGATATGGAGCTTATGCAGACCGCCAATTGACTGCAGAAGAAGAGGAGGAAGAGGATATCACCGCTACGAAGCAGGAAATTCGTCAGATGAAGCGGGATGATGTCTCCTCCACCCAGAGGGCGCTGGCTATCGCTGCTCAGGCTGAGGAAACGGGGCGAAACACACTTTCTCGTCTTGCAGCACAAGGAGAGCGCATCCACAATACAGAGATGAATCTTGACCTCGCCTCCAATCATAGTCGTGCCGCGGAGGCTAAGACTAAGGAATTGAAGACGTTAAACAAGAGCATGTTTGCCATGCATGTTTCGAATCCGTTTACGGGCGCAGAACGACGCCGCGCCCGTGATGAAGAAATCCGCGGCCAACACCGAAAGGAGCGCGAGCAACGTGAGGCAACCCGCCAGGCGGCCTTCGAGTCGAAAAATCGAGCGGATGGCGCATTCAGAGAATTGCAGCCGGGCGATCCAGGCTTCAAGCCAAAGACCAAATCAAGCTTGGCTGAGAGAGCCAAGTATCAGTTTGAGGCTGACAGCGAAGATGAGGCAATGGAGAACGAGATTGACAACAATCTTGACGCCCTTAGTGGTGCTGCTGGCCGATTGAACGCCCTGGCCAGAGCGACAGGTAAGGAGGTGGATGAGCAAAACACGCATATCGATCGGATAATGAAAAAGGTAGAGTTTTTCCATTCCTTTTTTTTTCTTTTTTTTTTTTGGTTTTTCCCCACCGCCTTGGGGAGGCTATCTGCAAATCGTTGTGAACGACTGGTGGCTGATCAAAGTCTGAACAGAGCGACAATGTGGACGATCAGATCACGGTGAACAGGGCTCGGCTGGGCCGAATCCATTAGTCGGAGAAGTGCCAAGCAGAAGAGCATTATCGGTTTCCATAGTGTGACTAGAGGACTCAAATCCAACATGTCACAGGAAGCTTTTTACATTGGGGACACATTGGTCGCCCGTGTCTTTTTTTTCTTTTTGCTTTTTCCATTTCCCTCTTTTTTCCAATCTTGTCGAATACTACTCTACGGCCCAACATCATTCTAGTTTACCCACCCACCCCCCGATCCCGTTTACTTTAAGTTTTGATGCGTGAAACCCCCAGAAATTTTTAAAAAGGGTAACCCAAAATAAAAAAAACTAGGGATTAAAAAAATTAAAAAAAGGGTGGCTTTTGCTTTACTTGACTTATTTTTTGCTGCAAAAAGACTAAAGAGAAAAAGAAAAAAAGGCAAGCTTGCTAATCGTCTCGGGTATCATACATAGTACAGTACGGGGGGGTTGTGCGGGTGCAGGCGCAGGTGCAGTTGCAGGTGCAGATACAAGTACAAGTTCAAGCACAAGTACATGTACACAGTTCCCCCTTTAGAGTTTTTGAGGATCGGGAGAGAAAGAAAAAAAAAAAAAAAGAATATATAGAGGGGCACGTTGAATATATGTATGTATGTATGTATGTATGTGCATATTATAATATATAGGTGCATATGTACAATATATATACGTATATATATACATACATACATACATACATACGAACCTGGCATGGTAGGTGGGTAGGTAAGGTAAGGTAAGGTGTGGTGTAGTATGTAGCATTTGGCCGGGGAGGGGGGAGGGGGAGGAGGAGGAGGGGCATGAAGCGCAGCACGGACAAGGTCAAAGGGAGGGAGAGATAGGGACGTGGATAAATAAACA
>JAJDFF020000255.1:0-48605 GCA_021527025.2 Geoglossum cookeanum | reverse complement strand
GAGCGTATAACGAAGTGTATTCTATATACAATAAAGGTGTTGACCGATGAGGTTGCAAGAAGCATCCTCCTTGCGCTTTAAAAGGGGTCGCGGGCCTTGGCGAGGCGGGCACGGCTCGCTCGGCGATCCGAGCTTCGAGCCACCCGTTACAGCTATAAAGCTCAAAGTACTTCTACTAATTGAGATTTCTTCTTTACCATTGTATTAATTACATTGCCTCTATGAACATATTATAATTATGCCATGCCAAAGCTACTTTATTGTTGCTATAAGTTGTCATACTACTATACATCCTCAAGATCTATGATACGATCTTACATATAGTTAGTATGTTAACCAATAAAGTTGTAAGAAGCATTCTTGTTAGTCTTCTTAAGGAGTTCATGAGCCATGAATCTTGATAGTACAAGCAAGGCTCACTCTGCGGTCTAAGCTCTCATGGTCTTGTTACATTACTAAAAGTCTCCTTATAAGAGTTTTATTGTTAGCGTTTTATATATATTAAATCATATTTTCAAGTTAATTTTTACTTTTTAAGCTTATTAACTTGAAGTATTTATAATATCAAAAGCTTGTGCTGGCTGCAGGAATGTCATATAGCAGAGTAACTCTATATAGTTTCCATTACTGTATTTAGTCAATTGGCTGAGCTTTAGGAGGAAGCCAGTGATCAGTTCTTCTACATACTAAAATCGATCCTCTTACCTTCTGATATTGTGTCCACCTATAGCCTATCCAGTAGGTCGTCAGCAACCCTCAGTAGAACCTAATGTCCCGAATAAGTCCATATATATCTATGTTGACCCGCCATCATACCATTACTACCTAAGCCAGTCGAATAATATCACATTGTCATAATTACCCTAGGGGTCCCTATAGGAGGCGACCCTTACATATAATGCAAATTTTCCAGAGATTTCTATAGAATATTCTAACTTATTTGACGTTTTTCTATCTGTTTTAAGTATTTTTATTGTTACCTTTTCTGTAACTACTTTTGATTAAACTAAATAATATATATCTTTAAAAAACTTGTCTTTAAAAGTATTACTTATTATAGAATTAAAACCATGCTCATAAGTAATTTTTTTTATTTGATAAATAGTAGATTTAACTAGTTTAGTTATCTCAACAATTCTGGCAACAGGAATACCCATTTCAAGAAGTGCAAGTGCTTATGCATGGAGGGTTATTGGAATTGCATGACCAGGCATTTTTGATGAGACTTGGTGTGGTGCTTTACTTGCTTACCTGCACTCTAGTTAAGAGTTCGAATACTTTTGGCGTGAGCCTCCGTAGACCACCGAGTAAAAGTAATCAGCTTGTGCGATCAGGTCGCTTGTGGAACACGTTATTTATTCACCGCATCGCTTAGTAATCAACAGCCCCACCTCTCATGTTTCAACGCGAACGCGCTTTCCACTTTGATTCAACGACGCGTTGACCCACACGACGCGGCAGCACAAAACGACCAGCTTTGCTCACTTGCTATCCCATATCTCTATTCACTCTCCGCATTGCATGAGCTTTCTTTAGCTGTAACATAAACCACTATGCCCAATCGCCAACGGTCTTTCTTTGATCAGGATCACAGTTCAAAGGTCTGTTGTTGTCTGGCTTCTGGCCCGTCTGCTTGTTACGCTAATATTCTATTGGGATCAGGCACGACCTCAATGGCAGCGAAACAAAAGCACCAATGATATTTCCCGAGACAGACATGACCGAAATGCGTATCCAAGACCACCCGCGAATGTCCCACAGGCTGTTTTGTCTGCGCAGACAAAATCTAAGCTGAAGGCTTTCGAGTTCAATGCCCTGAGCGATAGTCGGGAAACACCGGGGGTAGAAAATGACTGCGCGGATAAAGAGAATAGTAGCTTCCCTCAAGACCCAACTGCAGAGGACGTGGTGCTAGTGGAGGGGCTAGGAAAAGGATCTCTTCAGCTTCCATCAGCACAAGGATCAGTCGAGCCGCTCACCAAGGACTGCCCACGAACCCCTGCCCCAAGGCTTCCACTTGCAGACCTCATCGGTACTAACGGTGAGGATGCGCCACAACGAGATGTCGCTCAGGAAATATCGCCCGAGCGCGTCTTTTGGAAGCATATTACACCGGAGAATGCACCCCAGTCGATGACCACACCTAGCCATTTTCTCCAGAGGGGAAAGAGAGCACGAAGTTCCTCTCCAGCATCATCACCTCGCGCCATGTCTGAATTCAAACAAGAGCGACAATCCCTGCAAAAGATCCTGAGAACCCCTCAAGCCGATCCGGCTATGGAGCTGTGGAACAGATACTCTATGAATACGGCCAATAACTCTACCGCAAAGCTTCCCCCAGATTTCACCCGCCTGCTAATCAATGGCTCGTCCCCCCATCCCCCAGGAGTCGGGACGTCGCCGGGAAGTGCGCTCAGAAGGTCGCTGAGCTGCGGAATGGAATGGCCTACGTCAAATGTGAAAAGGAGGAGGACTGCTGGACCGGGGGCAGATAGCGGCGATGATGTATTCTTCGCCCCGGCTGAGGATATCCAGGAGACACCTGCAAGGTCGAAGCTTTCGAGAGTAAGTTTGCTGGTGGACAAGCTACAGGAGAGCTTATCACACCCGACGAGAATCAACCATAACGGCCGGTCGAGCTCATCCCCCCTACCTTGCAATAGCAATCTCCCCACGTCAGACTATAGCTCCCCATTACGGAGGACAAGACAGGATATCTGGGAAGGACGAATCAGGGTACCACCTCGTTCCGAGGAGAGCTTGCCCTCAGAAGGGGACCTTATTGGAAGTCAGCACATCCAGGTGCGAGAGAATAGTTCATCCGAGTTTGGAGATTTCGACGAGGCAGACATTGACATAGACTTGCTCAATAATACTGAGTCTGAAGCGGTAGTGGTCACAGATGACACTCCTCGGAGGAAAGCTAGGAAGGAAGCTTTGCAAAGCGGCGCTACACACACGCCCGCTCTCGGTGGGATAGGATGCGAAACTACTATAGTAGAAGAACGCGGAGTGCTGGATGTGCCAATCGGTGGCGTTATGATTAATGACGATATGGCTTTAGAAGGGTTTGACGAGTTTGATTGCAGTGATGAAGAAATGTTTGCAGCTGATCTGGAAGACATCGTTGCAAGGTATGACATGCAGCAACCACCAAGCGATGGGGGGCGGGGCAGCGCCCAGGTAGAGAGGACGAGAGATGCCGAGACACCACCTCAATCGATGGTGCAATCGGGTGAAATACATACCGAAATATCAGGGGACGAGTACGGGGGCCTTGATGACGCAGATTTTGAGGGGCTGCTTGCTTCGGAAGCCATCCCCTCTCAGATGCCCATAGAGAAGGGTCCTAGCCGGACTCCTGTATGTACTCGCTCCTACAGATAAGCCGTAGAAATACTAAAGCCTCGAAGAACAATAGGAAAGCCAAGGTGATTAAGCGATATCTGGCGAAGGATGTTGTATTGGGGAAGTATGAAATCTGCCCTGGTCAACTATGTCCTGAAAAGGTACTACTATATCTCCCCTCCGTCGTGTACGTCGCTAAATGGTAGTCAGGTCCTCCGGGTCCGGGACGAGAAAGCAAAGTTAGATAGAGTAGTTATTTTGCGTCAATCCTGGTTCGACACTCCTTGCACTCCAGGCTCCTTCATTCACCTGATTGGAGACTTTACGCACGACGGTCAGTGTATCATCGATGATGCCCATAACATGCTCATTCTTCACCCGGACCATCTCATTTCCGCAACAGTAGTTGCGGATTCCTTCACCTGCCGCAGGCGTGCCGTCCTACAGGATCGCGTAAAGGCAACTAGTGAGTCCAACCCGCCTGTGGTATTTGGACATATCTTGCACGAGATATTTCAGGAAGCTATGATAGCAAATAAATGGGACTCAGAGGCTCTAGAAGGGCTAATAGAGCAGGTCGTGTCGAGACATATGGAAGATATTTATAACATCCAGATGGAAGCTGTGGATGCAATATCATATCTGATGAGTAGGATGCCCGCGATGCAAGCTTGGGCGGAGCTATTTATAGCCCCCACTCCTCAGGTGAGTGACTAGAATTGCAGGTAGGCTAGAATTAAGCTAATTGCGTTTAAGGCTGAGGCGACTGTTAGTGAACGTAATGGAGCCACGGCGATCATGTGTGTCAACAAGCTACTCGATGTTGAGGAGCATGTCTGGTCGCCAATGTACGGTCTTAAGGGGAATATCGATGCTTCCGTCCAGGTCACGATGGTAGACGGCACTGAGGTTAAAACACTTACTGTTCCTTTCGAACTTAAAACCGGCAAAAACACAAAGAATGCCATGCACAGGGCCCAGACCGCACTCTACACACTCCTTCTCTCTGATCGATACGGTACGTTTTCCTACTGGCAAGACGAACGGGTGTAAACTGATACTACTACCAGATGTCGAGATAGCCTACGGAATTCTTTATTACATGGAAACCTCGGAGACCCACCGTATTCACGCTATCCGACATGAGCTTAGACATATGGTGATGCAACGGAATGAGTTAGCGTGCTACGTTCGTGATCGTTTGCAGCTCCCGCCAATGCTAAAATCCTCTCATATGTGTGGCAAATGCTACGCACAAACATCTTGCTTCATCTACCATAAACTCTTAGACGACGGAAACGGCGAGACTAGCGGACTGAAGGATAAGTTCGACGATAAAGTCCGCCACCTCAAGCCAGAGCACAAAGATTTTTTCGTCCACTGGGACGACTTGCTAACAAAGGAGGAGAAAGATATGCTTAGGTTTAGGCGGGAGCTATGGACGATGACGAGCACAGAGAGAGAGAAGCTAGGCAGATGCTTCGGGAACGTGGTCATCGAGCCTGGCTCTGCATATGAAGCCCAAGATGGGTCAAAGATCAACCGCTATTGCTACACGTTCGTCAAGAACAACCCAGTTCCGGGCTTCTCTTTTGTACAGTCTCAAATTGCTATCGGGGAGCCAATTGTCATCTCCGATGAAAAGGGGCATTTCGCCCTAGCCAACGGGTATGTGACTCAGGTGAACAGACGCCGCATCACCGCTGCAGTCGATAGGCGTCTCCACAACTCTCGGGTTCGGCTCCCTGGCTTCGATGCCCAGGAAAATCAAGTCTTCTCAGGCATTATGGAAGTCACAGAGGACGGCCAACCTTCACTAACACCCTTGGCGAGTAGCTCCGATGATCAGGTCTTATACAGGCTCGATAAGGACGAATTCAGCAACGGTATGGCCACTGCGAGAAATAATCTAATCCATATCATGTCAGACGGTCCTTTTGGTTCGAGACAGCTTCGAGAGTTAATTGTCGAGGGGAGACGGCCGACGTTCAAGCCAGCACCAACAGCGTATTCGGTTTCCAGTCAGGCGGAGCTAAACGTGGACCAAAAAAATGCGATTGAGAAGGTCATGAGTGCCCAGGATTATGCACTTGTCCTCGGGATGCCAGGGACTGGGAAGACAACCACGATTGCGCATATCATCCGTGCTCTTGCATCACAGGGCAAAAGCGTGCTATTAACATCTTACACCCACACCGCGGTCGATAACATCCTTTTAAAGGTCATCCATAACGACATCAGAATATTACGTCTTGGTGCCGCCGCTAAAGTCCACCCCGAGGTTCAAGAATTCGCTACACTCGCTGCCGCCCCGAAGGAGACGACCGCGGAGGTTCGGGATGCTTACCATAGTCCCAGTGTTGTCGCCACGACGTGCTTGGGCATCAACCATCCCATATTCAACGAGCGGGTTTTCGACTATTGCATCGTGGACGAAGCATCACAGCTCACCTTGCCGGTATGCCTGGGTCCCATCCGTATGGCGAAGACTTTTATTCTTGTTGGCGACCACTACCAGCTCCCGCCTTTAGTCCGTAATGAGCAAGCGAAGGAAGGTGGGTTGGACATTAGTCTTTTCAGACTGCTCTCGGAGATGTATCCTGAGTCTGTGGCCAATCTGGCGCATCAGTATCGCATGTGCGAGGACATTATGATGCTCAGTAATACGTTGATATACAATGGGCAACTCCGTTGCGGGACCGAGGAAGTCGCTCATCGCTCGCTCGATATCCCCAATATGGACGGCTTGAACCTCTATCACTATAGTTCTAGCGGGCTTTTCCCAGCCGTCTCCCACCCCGTTTGCCTCGGTCCCCAACACGATGCGTGCTGGCTCCGTGACGTCCTTGACCCCTCTCTAAAGGCCTGCTTTATCAACACCGACCCACTTCTCCCTGCCTCTCGCGAACAAACCTCTGGCTCCCGCATCGTTAACCCCACCGAAGCGACCCTCTGCACCCAAATCGTATGTGCCCTCCTTGCCACCGGCGTCCCCGCCTCTTCCATTGGCGTAATCTCAGTCTACCGTTCTCAACTCGCTTTGCTCCGGCACAGCATGCGCCACCCCCCTGCCACACATGTCGAAATGCATACGGCGGACAAGTTCCAGGGAAGGGATAAGGATGTTGTGATTCTAAGTCTTGTACGGAGTAATGAGGCGAAGATTGTGGGGGAACTATTGAAGGACTGGCGGAGGATTAATGTTGCCCTGACGAGGGCGAAGACGAAGTTACTGGTTGTGGGATCTGGGGGGACGATGCGGGGGGATGGGTTGCTGGGGAAGTTTTTGGATACCGTTGGGGGTTTGAGGGGGGGGGTGATGGATCTACCGAAGGATGCATTGGGGATGCACCGTTTTGAGCAGTTGGGGGAGACCCAAACGCAAACCCAGACGCAAGGACAGATGGAGGCGCTGTCGCAGGGGAGTGTGGGTTGTATCAGCGGAGCTGATTTTAAGATTCATGTTGACATCGACGGTGGGAATATGGAGAATATTAGCTCCAGTTTCGGGAGGAAAGTTACCGGCCCGACACCCAAGGCCAGGAAGGGAAGGAGCCCGGAGAAGGTGGGGAGGGTTATTGGGAGAGAGAAGGCGGTGTTAGGGAGCAGACCCGTACTGAGGGATATCGTGAATGATTTGTCGTGAGGAGTTTGTTTCTATTAACACGTGCCTTCCTCCCTTTCTGGTTAGGGGCTGGGAAGCGTAAATAGCGATGATCACATGTCCAGGATATACAGATTATGTAATACAAACTCGCATTAGTTAGTTATAACTATTGTATATACTGACTTGTTCAATTCGAGAAGGAAAGGGGGTTTGACACAGGAAGCCGATACCCCCCTTTTTACTGGTTTTTGTTTTAATTTTTTTCCTTTTTTTACCTCAACTCGTGTCTCGTACACACGGGGGGGCATGGAAGCACACACACACAAGGGTAGATGGGTAATGTGATGTATCTGGGGATAGGATAGGATGGGATGGGGTAAGTTTATTCGTTTTTCTTTGGGGGGTTTCAAGGAAGGGATATTTTTTTTTTAATTGAATATATTCCGTTCGAAGGAGGAAGGATGGAGAAAAGGGAAAGAGGAAAAACACTAGCATAGAAATAGCGAGATTGGTTTGGGCGGAAAAAAAAAAAATTCCCTGCTGACAAACACGAGAAATATAGAAAATAGAATAAAAAAGTATAAAAAAGAAAACTGGAAAGATATCTGCGAAAACATAAAAAAAACCTTGAAAAATAAATAAATAAATAAATATAGAACTATAACAGATGCAGTGTGATATAGTGAGCTAAGCTTATATAAACAGTTTACAGAAAGCGAGCAGCGGGAAAGAAAAAAACCTGTAGAGTAAATTACCAACGAAGAGGAACCCTCCATGGAGTAATGTAGATTGGGGGGAAAACAACGCAAGAATGATGGAGGTCCTATTAGGTGGTACAGCAAGTAAAGGCAATAGAAAGAACTCCAAATACCCCTTACCCCCCAATCCCTCTCCGCCATTGGGAAAACCAGCCCACAACTGTTCATCCACTAATCCACCGTCCGTCCTTGTTCCTATTCTGTCAAACCGACCGACCAGGAACGGGGGATCGAAAAAAAGACCATAACGAGCAAACAGTGATTCGCAAGAAAAGGCGCCGTACAAGTCCCTTCTCAAAATGCAAGGTGCGAGGATAGATAGAGGCGAGGTGGGCAGCGGGGAGACTTGTAGTTCGCAAGACGGCCCAAAAAGCGATAGATAGAACTGCGGTGCTGGAACGGGATGTCGGAGACGGAAGCACGAGTAAAGGATACCCAAATCGCGCCCTTATATTAAAAAAAGAACGCCTTGCCACAACGAAAAGCCTGAGTGCGGTCTGAAACCTGGCTCTATTTAGCCCGATTGTTATGCTGACACCAATACCTCCATGCAAAATGAGTAACATGCTCGCGCTTCGTATTCCCCGAAATTTCTCCTTGGTCGAACTAAAACTAAGAGATGTCCATGCCGTATTCGTCCTCTTCCTTGAAGCTGATGGAACCATGGCCACTACCGCCATTATGTTGTCCTGTCCAGAACTGGCCCTGACCTTGAACCCCGTTGGCTGACCCGCTTCCTCCGGTGTTGTTCCCTGGGCTCATATCCTGTGGGGTTAGGTTGGGTTGGCCACTTGTATTTCCTGCCAAGTCAGTATGCTTGGGAACCCGTAAGCCACTGCCGGGCCCCCTTGAGTAAGAGAAGTTATGAGGGCCGTTTTTCTCGATCGCATCCATAAGTTCTGTCCGCATCCGTTTCTCTTCTTCTGTTTGTTCAAAGGGGAATGTGCCGCCAAGTGAGGTAATTAGATCCGCTAACTCATTTTCCTGCTGTAACTTTGTGTGCAATGCCCACATCAAGTCGCGGGTCCAACCTACCGCACCGTTGAGAATGTCGCCTTTGTTGGGTCCTTTGTCCTTTTCCTCTGGCGGAATTCCAGTTGTGATGTTTCCGGCTGCTCTTCTCCCAGTTCCACCAGCCAGGAGAGAAGTGGCCTGCGGGGGACTCATGCCTGTGGAACCGATCGTCGGAGACAGGGGAGAGTTGTTGACTAGGTGCTTGCGGACTTTTTCGTCTTCGAGTCGATGGTGGGGCACGAGATGGCTCAGCTCCTGGATTCGCTCATTGATGTTGTCTCTACGCCTTCGCTCCACCATATTGTGTGATTCTCGGCGCCTCCTTCTCTTTGCTTCCTGAGTTTGGAAAGCAGGCACAGGACCATGATGCCCGTTCTCAACCTTTGCTGGAAGCGAGGCATGCTTTCCAGACTTCAGGATTTCAGAAATCTGGAGTTGTGTGGATTGATGGCTGGGGGAGGATAATGGTGAGTCGACGTATGAATGCACACTTCCCGGATTGCTGTCCCATTGGTTTGAGAGGCTCTTTTGATGGCGGTGCTGGCCGAGGTGGTGGTTGTGAATTGGTTGCGAGGGTAGGCTTCCTGATTCCGGCGTCCCAAGGCTCAGCCCACCCACGCCTAATGCAGGCGTCTTTGGTGTCATTGGGCTTTTGGAGTTTGACTGTGAGCCTTTCCTATCTAGTGGCGCCTTTGACTTTACTTTGGTACTGATGTAGCTATTCTCAAACGAACCACTGTGGATATCTGCGGAACCGGAGTGTACACCTGGAGATACGTTGTACGACGATGGCGTTTCCAGTGGATATGCATGCCCTCTTTGTTGCTGCACCTGTCGAAAGTTATCTTGGTTGAAGCTTCCTTGGATATAGGGACTCTGGATCGGAGCACCATCAGGGGTATGTGAATACACTTGGTTTACGTGGCCGTGGTGGTTCATCGACAGCCCGCCAGGCTCCTGACCTGAGAATACGTCCTGAAGAGAGCTATAATCTTGGTTCATGCTATTTGCTGCACCAAAGCCAAGTTGGTTCCCCTGAAAACCGCCCTGGTGAGGATCGTCGAGGTTGCCAAGGTCGAGAAGCTCATCATCAGGGATGCCAGAATTGGTCATGAAGCCACCGAGGTTCTGCTGAGATCCGAATGAGGGGTAGGAGTGCAGTCCAAAGCTACCGTTCTGTGCAGATATTGACCCGTGGACGGTCAGCTCTGACGGGTCAATGCTCCCGCTACCGCCCTGAGAGTTTCCGTACTGGCTAAACGGTTGCTGGTGAGTGGCGTAGCTTTGCTGGTGATTCGGTTGGTATCTTTGAGCATTGTGTGGGTTGTAGTTGTGGTCGTCTGGCTCATTCTTGATGAAGGGTGTGGGAGAGCCAGTCCCAGCCATATTACCACTGCTATTGAATATGTCCAAGCCTTCGTCGGAGTGATTCCTCGTATCGAGATGGAGGTCTTGGTTTTGTGTTTTGTGTTTCTGGCTCGCGAACGATGAGGGGAAAGGATTACTGAAAGATGAATCTGCTGTATATGATGTGAGCAAACATCAACAGACTGGTAGACCAATCGGTAATCGGGCTACGGGTTGATGTCATGTTCGGAAACTATGACGAGCCCGGTGAGACTGGCGAGGGAGAAGCAAGCAGTAGTGGCTTGAAGGGGTGGTACTGCATAAAGCACAAAGAATAGAGAAGTTACTCACTAGGCATCAGCGCAACCCCTACACGAAACTGGAACGCTGTTTAGGAAGGTGTCTGGCCAACCACAGGGAAAACGCGCGTGAAACTTGAATTATGTTCTGGACCTAAGCTGCGTCCGATCTTTGATAGTTTATACCGATAGAACTACCGCTGAGAGTTAGAATGTTTTCTACAAATATTTGGCTCTCGCGTTGCACCATACTCGCCGATGAAGACTTTAAGGGTGAAGAATTAAGGTTTGCGGTGCTTCCGTTAGAGGACGAGAAGCCCCTGTGGGGGGAGTCCCTTCGGTAGACTGGGAGCGTGTGCGCGAGTGACTTGTTGCTTAATTGCTGAGCTGGCACTACGTGCATTCGCTTTCCAATACACTCTCGCGTCGAAGTTTGACGAGACGGCAATCAGTCTAGAGTTCAGATTGTAAGTTCCGTGCTTGTCGCCTCTAGATCCCCTGTAATGGGGTGCTTGCTCTCTGAAAGGTAAGACTCACCTCGCACAATCGCAACGAAAACGCTTGGCCCGAACCTGGTGGTCTATCGGGTTCTAGGTGGGCAGTGCCAATCAACGGACGGCCACCGGCAAGCTGGGCGTCAACTGGTGTGCGGCTTCGTGGGCTCTTGATGTACGTACTTAAGGCCGTTGGCGGGGTGGCGGCGGGTCTGGCCAATTGCTTGCGATTCGCCTCTGTAAGACCGGGGGGAAAAGTCGCACAGGCGAGGGAACTTGAGATCGGCGCTCTGGAATGGGGTGTGCGTGTGTGTGCGAAGAGGAGAGGGACCGTTGGACCTGGTCGACACGTTCCTGTCGAATCAGGGCAATTCGGAGGATATGTGAAATGGCTGTCGCGTAGGCCTCTGCAATGACTCGGGGGTTAGCCTTTGTGTTCATGCGAATTGGATAGGTGCTGTGAGGTGTAGAACCACGGACGCCTGGAGGGAGAAACAACCGGGGACTGTTGGGCGGGAAGAAAGCGGAATGGCAGATGTACATATGCAAAGCTCTGCTCTGCGGCATGTCGGCCGTATCTTGGGTCAAAGCCTTGATTTCTCATGTTCCAGCAGCGCCAGTCCACATGCGGGCAAGGCCAGAACGATAGACCCTTTGAGGCAGCTAAAAGTCCAATGACGCACGACACCGCAGCACAAGTAGAAGCCGCCTGCCGTATTGCAGTTTGTTTATAGAGCTCAAGAAAGGGGAATTCAAAGTAGAGACATTGCATAACCCCACCCTATGTGAGGCCATTGTAACAAGACGAAGCGCAAGTGTGCGACGAGCTACTCACATTCTCAAGGATTGGAGGCAGTAGATTATCGGCACGACGCCTCGATATCAGTGATTGGTAGGACTGTGCTGTGAGTCGGGATGGTACGTTCGTTCGCATGCAGGGAGCAAACGTAACTGCAGATCTCGTTCGCGGGTGGTCGAAGCCGTTTGGTTCGAAGCGGTGAGATATAACAGGGTGCGATGGTGGCCCTTTGCGAGACACGACACTGCCTGAGATGCGAGCAAGGCCAGGCGAGGACGGAATCGAACGCTTGGATCCGGCCAGAGATGTTGTACAGCGTCGGCGGCGGATCAGAGTATGACGATGGCGGGGTGTTTTTCGGCGTTTCAGTGGGTTTTTCTGGGAGGTGGCCTGGGATTAGGATATGATTTGCTTGGCTCGGCGGGAAAGCAGCGGGTACTACGATGTATGTAGGAGGAGCCGCGCAGAAAGGCTGGCCAGTCTAGCTGATGGCGGAACGGCTCGGCTTGATCCGACCAGTGTGGAAATTAGAATATAGGAATGCCAGGCCAGCCTATATATGTGTGCGACGAGATGGCCTCCACGGGGTGCGATGGCGTGGCGGGTGAGGCTCGAAAGGGGGTGTGTGTGTGGGTTTGGTGCTGGGAGGGATGTGATGGAGTTGAGGTCCGGAACCAACAGAGACACGGAGATGGGAGATGGGGCTTGGGGAGCGAATGGTGGATGAGAGGGATGTGAGGGACTGGCAATTTGCTCGGCCTCAACACCAGAGATAGCCAGTGGTCAGTGAGCGCACTGGTTTCGCTTGCGAGGGCTCGGGCTAAGAGCACGGAGTACTCTGTACTGGTATAATTCACGCTATCCTGCTATCCTGCTATCTCGGGCATTGCTATTGCTACGCCGTATCTTGGCCAGGGCCTGGTGGTGCAGACGACGCTCAAAGAGGCATATTTCATAATTTGCACAAGTGCGCGGCGACGCGGCCTCGCTCTTGCCCGATGTGACTCATTTTTGGCATTTACACGCAGCAGTGGCCACCTAAGACCTGGATACTGAGACCTGGATACGGAATACGGAGCAAGTACTACGTCGAGGTGTGGTGGTTGAAACATCAGACGCTTGGGCCAGCCCTGCTCGATGGATCAGGGTCTGCTCGGCCTTGCCCCCAGCTGAGCGATGTAATCCGCGCCTCCGCAGGCAAACCCCATCCGCCAATCACCCACAACTGCCACCATATCCGACAACAACGCCGCCGCGCAGGGCTCTCTGGACACGCTTTGCGACTGAAACCCCTATCACAGGCCAGCGGGCCATCCACTTCCAACTGTCGGCGCCCTATGACCCCTGCCTGAACCCTGCGCGCAAACATCGTCTTCGTGAGGCCACTGGCCGGTACTCCTTGCAGCCACGCCAGATCAGCTGCACGAAATCTCCCCGTCTCGCCACGCATCGGCACTTCTGCTCTTACGTCGATCCTACTTTCTTCCAAGTTTCTAGATCTTCAGACCCAGGTTTCTCCTCATATATCGACTACCTCCTGCTCCGACCGCCTACCTCTGCGCTTGGTGGTGGGTTGATCTAGGTGAAGCAACCCCCGAGGAATCTGGCGTTTACAGGGCAGACATGGCGTCTGAGTCGTTCCGAAATAGCATGAATTCGTTGGGGTGGTCACGGAGGGATCCGGACCTGCCTGTCAATACGTCGTCGTCGACGCCGATCCTTTCAAAGATTCAGTCACTGAACCCGTTTGGCAGTGGAGGTTATGTCAGGCTACCAACTCAAGAGAATCCCGGGGCTCCGTTGCCAGCCCCAACTAGAAGAGAGGAAGAGGAGGGTTGGTTTGCATGTGAGTAATAATTACTATCAACATGGCCATTCGGACCTTCTGACTTGCGCGATATACTGATGCGATGGTAGTGAGCCGATGGGATAGATTGTTGGTGTTTGGGGCTTGCAACCTCGGCGCTCTATCTTGCTTCGTGATCTGTTTCTTTCTATTTCCTGTCCTATCACTCAAGCCACGGAAATTTGCAATACTGTACGTTCTCCAACCCCCCCTCTTTCGATATGGGACGTTTGTTTCATGACGCAATGCTATTGTGTCCATCGATTCCGAGGAAATGAATAGTACCTTCCTGTCGATGTGCATTATCAAAATCGTCGCTAACGCTCTGATCACGCGGTGGCTTCAGCTGGACGGTGGGCTCAATCCTGTTCTTGGCATCGTGGGCTGCTCTTATGGGTCCCTGGGTGTACTTGCAACATCTTATATCGACACCAAGACTCCCTTTCACGTCGGCGTATTTTGGATCTATCGGCTTAACGCTGTATTTCTCCTTGGGGGTGCGTTTATCACGGTTCCACTACACCCTATAATCTAGGGCTATTGTCCTATGCATTATTAACCTTATGTCTAAACCTGCACTTTACTAACGAGCGATTCCATTATAGCTACAAAGCACCGTGCTCACACTTCTCTCATCCATCGTTCAACTAGCGTGCCTCCTATGGTATTTGATCAGTTATTTCCCAATGGGCGGCACGGGACTACGCTTCGCGGCAAGTGTTGGCGCGAGACGGACAGCAGCGTGGATGACTTCGTGAAGGGAAATATGACGTGCTTATTGAGGGAGAGCAAACGGCAATGCAGGGATTACGCTTTCGGTATACCACATGTTTCAGCGATTTCATTTGGAGATCGAATCCACTTCAGAGCCCTCAGTATTACAAACAGGAGTTAATAAGACCGGTATTTAGCCCTCATGGCGCCTACACTGTGAGTAGAACTATGGATGGATGTACTTGTGTACATTGGCCTATTTCAACGTATAGCGCCAGCTCCGAATCGGGAAGATTTTGGAATTGAGGGGAGTGGGGTAGCATAAACACCCTTCTTTGGCTTATCAATCATGGTCCTTGTAAAGATATCAAGTAATTTCACGCTGAAAAAAAAATCCTCACTAACGCGTCCTCACCACTGGAACAATGCAATCACCCTGGTCCCAACTTTGGATTGCCCCGCTCTCAGCAACCGCGGGGCACCTCTCCGTCATAAAGCGCGAAGAGGGGCTTGAAAAACTCACCTGCATGTTTATCTGTAGGTGCATGCGGGACACCTGTCGATCAGCCATCTTTGTTGTTTGCTTTTCTCGGACGCAGAACGGAGTCATTCTCTGGTGCAGTGGCTGAGCGATACCGTCTGCTTGGTTGGGCGGAAAACGGATTTTCACACAGGATGCAGAACGCAGCCGTCGTCATCACAGGCCATAAGGCATAAATGGTGTTCGCAGTGCAGATCTCTCTCATATCAGGAGCGAACTTGCTGAGCGGCTATTGTCTAACGGATTGGACGCGGCGGTCGTCCTCGGCTCAAGGATACACTGTGACGAACGAACCAGGACGAAATCTCAGCTTCGTCGCATGGAAGCAGGCGGCTTCTTGGCGAAAGGATTTCGGGGTCCCGCCAGGAAGGCGAAAGAGCCGCGGGTTCTAGGCCCCGCATCAAGTATTGTTTTGAAGGCGTACAGTCCTTGGGGGGAAGGTTGCAGACAAGCTTTGCACTCGTGGGCCGTGACTTACATAATAGACCACACAGAGACAGAGACACGTAGAATTCCGAATGGGGCGTGAAGCGACATCAGGTCTGTGTAATGTGGTAATGGGACTGTGGACGGCCCCAGTGACATCAGTCCAGCGCGAGAGCCGGTTACTAATGCCCAAATCCGCCTGTATGTTATGGGGATTCAAGCGTCTGAACAGTGATGGCAAGGCAGCTTTGTGATAGGATGAGGTAAAACGAGCTACGGGGGGCAACATTCTAAGACCGGAGTCACTCGTCTGCTAAACTCCCGTTGGGGAGTGTTGCGGGTAAGTTCGTAGTTGGCCCTAGCCCGGTTAACCAAATTTTTGCATGTATCCACCGCAGGTCTTCACCTCACACCCCTCCTTGTGCTTCCCGCTTCACCACCGCTCTTCACATCATTCTGACAGGACCAGCGCGTCTTTGTTGGCTGTTCCCGTAATCCCATTTGACCGTATCACTCAGGCCTGCCAGCAGCAGCCCGTCTCTCGCATCGCAGAACGTCTTCTGGCAGTTCGCCCGCTGGTGATTCGAGGGTTCGAGTTGCCTCAGTTCTGTTGGATTTACCACAAGGCCTATTTCCACAGGCCACAGCGGAATTTTAGATTCCTCTCTATATCGCGAAAGGCACCGGTAACCAGGCTTCGCGGTCGCCTCATCTGGGTACTTCGGAAGCATTCTTGAAAGTGAGTGACGATTGATTCGCACCGACGTATTTTCTCGTGCTTCGGTTCGTTTGATCCGTGCCTTTTCACCTCATCGCACCCAAGTCCGTTACTCCCCCATCCAGCTCTAACACTTACCACCGCACCCATGCGAGGAAGCTCAAGTCTCATCCTTCGTTTACAATAGGTCGGGAAGTTGTCAGAGGTAATTCTCTTTCCGCGCAACGCAGGCGTCATCGCACTACTCGGCCATCCCAGTCGTTTCTGCTTCGCGCAGAGTGGGCGGCAATACAACTATTGAAACGCATCCGTCTCTCTAGAGACGCTGTGCTCGATCGTTTCGACGTCCGTTTCGAAATTTCTATCAACGGTCTTTTCAAAAAGATTTATAATCTCCTGGCTTCCTGAATTCGTTCACTTTGTGGGTACTCTAAGCCCCAAGCAGCTGGCCAAACTCTACCAACAGTGTTTGATATTGGACACGAGAAGCGGATATTCTTCAAGCTTCGCCATTGAAGTCACTGTCTACCTTGTTCACGAGAAAGTGACTGGTACTACGCTGGTCTAGATCGTGAAGTGCGGGGAGGGCGAGGGCAGCACCTCTCCGGACATTGATCGTTGGATAGCTGGGAGGTAGCACTCTCAACTAAGGGGAAAGGGAGCTCGGCTCGGAACTGGATAGTTTGGGCCTGTGTGGGATTCAAACCCGGGAGACATCGGACCTCATCATACCCGAAGTACCTACGATCGTTCGAGGCACTCGAGTGTCAATGACGGATATGTCAAGTGCTAGTAGTAAAGGCGGCGGCGACCTAGTGTCTGCTCCACCTACTTTCTCTTATGCCCAGGCTGCGAAGGGTATACCTGCAACGTCTGTCTCGGCGCCTGTCAGCAAACCAGGGTCAGTGTCAAGTGCTACATCGAATGATCTCACCTCGCTGGCAGCAGCCACCCCGGCTATAGCCGCCAACAGCGCATCTAGTGCAGTCTCCAGTGTATCATCTGCTGAGGCTTTATCGTCCTCGTCTATTTCACAGCCCGAGGAGGCCCCCAATAACATCGGGTCGGGGCCCTCGGACCCTCACCCAAAATTTACCTCGCCCTCTCCACGACAACAATTACCTCCGCAATCCTTGAGTAATATCTCAACGCCATCTTCACCTGACTTTGGCACCCCTTCACCTTCTACTAACCAGAAAGAGGATGACGTTTCATCAACCCCAAATACATCATCTGAGTCGACTTGGGATAAACAATCTCAATCTTCAACTACCGCCGATAAGGCAGCAGGGCAGGCAGAAAGAGATAAAGGGAAGGAGAAGGAGAAGGAGAGGGATATTTCTAGACCTTTGGTTGCGGCAGCGATCCCTATAGTGAATATATGGCAACAGCGTAAAGAAGCTCAAGCTGCCAAAGCTAAGCTCAATCCTCAAGTTTCTGCATCGACTCTGCAATCTCAACCAAAGCCTCCCGCTCCTTCTGCAGTCAGCAATGTATCTGGACCTAGTTCCCACATAGGTAAAACTGGTGATGGGAGGAACCCTGATCAGGGAAAACTGGACGCGAAGAGGAGGGGAAAGTTCGCTGGAGAGCCTATGGGTGATGATGATAAGATTGCATTCGGTCAAGCAGGCGAAAGGAAGGATACTATGGGCCTTGGGCGAGACAAGAGGAAGAGCTTCGATGTTCATGGCAAGCTTCGTGAGGATACTCCGAGGAAAGCCGGGTCTCGTGTTAAGGCATCGCCAGACAAAGGGAGGGACCCGCCGAGTATTCCGGTTCCACCCCCGGCCGAAGATCCTATCTCATGGCCCACGCCTGAAACTGCCCAGGATGAGAAGAAGCGGGCGCAGGAGAAAGTAGAAAAGCCCGAAAAAGAAAAAGCACCAGCAACAGGGACAAGGCCCCATGGGAAAGAGAAATGGATGCCTGTGCCATATACTCCCACGGTTGTCTATCAGACACCACTTCCCGGACTTCGCGGCAGAGGTGGAAGAAGCGCTCGGGGGGGGAGAGCCAGCATCAATACTGGGAACGGTGTCGGTAATGGTGTTGATAAAGGGGCCTCACAGCCTCTGACTACAGTTGCAACTGATGCATCTGAACGAGGAAGAACTGAATCTACAACCCGACAAGATCCTGCCTCGCTTCCTTTCAGGACGAACAAGAGACCCGCGAGTATCGGGCCAGGCGGGTCTAATTCACAACGCAAAGCTGGTCACTCGTCGGTTCCGGATAAGCATAGGGAAGCTGATATCGGAACCGGCATGGAAGCAGAAGCTGGCCCACCTTTGGCCTCCCCAATCAGCCGTCGTACCTCAACTGCCACACAGACAGATCATACGCATAAGATCCGGCAGGACTATCGACAGGGCCATCGAGGCGATTCTAGTACATTTAATGGACATGCTCACACTATGGCTGACCGAAACGAGCGAGTCCATGCTCACAATAGCGACGGCCATACCCATCCAAGATCTGCGGGCCCTGATCGCCGCACCGACAGCTTTGGTCGGGGTTCTGAATATTTTAGGGACAATGGGACGTACCCCGCCACCCGAGAACGTGGTGAAGGCGGGACAGAGCGTATTCGTGGAGGTTATCGTGGTTCTAGAGGAAATAGCAATGGATATGCCAACGGACAACACTCTAATCATGGGTACGCCAATGGCCACCAGTCACATCACCAAAATTCTGCCACGTACCCTTATCCAAAGTCTCCATCTCCTTACCAAGGGCCTCAGCCACAGGCTCAGCAGTCGGGCCAGTATAGTCATTCGCAGCAGCAGTCGAGAAATTATCGCAATGGACCTAGATCACAATCGGTACCTACTCCAATCATTTATAATGGTTATAGTCAAGGCGTGGTCGGCGGGCCTCAACAGCTGTCGGCCATCCAGACTTCGATAAGCAACCTTTATGACTATCCGGGAGTGCCGTTGGGTGCTGTTCCCTATAGTCCTTACTTGCAGCAGTATTCCGATTTCATTAAGGCGTTGGTAGAGCAGTTGTAAGTTTAAATTGGCCATAATTCATGGAGATTACTACTCACTATATGGTAGGGAATATTACTTCTCCATCGAGAACCTTTGCAAGGACCTATATCTCCGGAAACAAATGGATTCCCAAGGATTCGTTTTCTTTAAGGTGATTGGTGCATTCAACCGTATCCGCTCTCTTACGCAAGACATGGACCTGGTTCGATACGCGTGCCTCCAATCTCCAGAGCTCGAACTAGCCGTTGGACCAGATGGTGTGGAGAGGCTGCGGAAGAGAAACGGCTGGCAACACTGGGTGCTAGCATTGGAGGACCGCCACGCTTCAGCCCAAAATGACGGCCCAAGTGAACTCCATCGACCGAAACTGCCGCTGCCACAACAACCGGGGGTTGACGCACAGTACATGGTACAGTTTGGCCAGCCAAGTGCGTCCCCAATAGAAATGGTAAGCGGTGTGGAACCTATAGTCAGTAATCCCGCAACAAATTCGCCCCTCAGTGGTGTTGCGCCTTCGTTCACCCCATCTGACGATCAACACCGGTACGAAACTGCCAATGGTGAACCTCACGTCTCAGCAACGCCACTATCTGCAGCAGTTCCGGACTTCTCCCCAAGCGTCCCGCCTGTAGGTGGAGAGACACCACTTTCTCCAGGGAAGGGGGGCGACAACGTTTTCACCGATGAGCAAGTTGAGAGCCTTGTAATAGTTGTGCGAAAACAGGGAAATACCAAGCCCGGAGAACCGTATCATAGCGCCTCCCGCCGGACGTTTTCCAATGGATCGATTGATGTCAGGACTATTGCAGATGAGCTTGACAAGCATGAAGAGCGTCAATCACGACCCCTGACAACCTATAACTCCGAGATGTAGGTTCCTGCCCTAGACAATAGGCAATGTGCGACGCTAATGAGTTCATAGCGCCGAATCTGAGACTAGCCAGAGGTCGAAAAGCCCTTCTGGTCCAAATTCGTCCCGGAAGACTACTTACGCCAATCCTTCACCTGTCTTTTGGGTAAAGGATCGAGAGACCCCTATCGACTCCCTGCCTAGTGACCTCACCCACGAATCATACAACACGTTTAGAAAGAATGCGCTGAAGCAGCGCGAAATGTCAGCGCCAGGCAAGTGCCATCGCGACATGGACGTACTCTACCAATTTTGGTCCCACTTCCTTATCCGGAACTTTAATTCCCGGATGTTTGACGAATTTCGGAAACTAGCTTACGAGGATGTGACTGAGAGGCAGTCCACTGTGGGTACCAAAAATCTCATTCAGTACTACGATGAAGCACTGGCCAGCAAGAACACAATCTCGCAGGATATCGCTCGGCATTATGTTGAGCTTGTCAAGCTGGAGGATCGCGCTAAGGAGCGACCTGGTTTCGAAAAATTGAGGGCTGCTTGGCGTAACGGAGCACTCAATATGAAGAATAGGAAGAAGATCGATACTGTAATCGACCCGGAACTCAGAGCTGAGCTGGAACACTGAGTCGCCGATTATATACGACGCGGCAATCTCGTACTCTGGGAGCCCTAGACTTCCTGATCTGATACTCTTATCGAGATATCTGCACCTATGGAATAAAATATTCTAAAAAGTCAAGCTGCTATCAGGACTGCTTGGATGATTCAACTGTTCAGTACACCTGGTCCACGGATGCACTGTACACCGAAATCAAATGTCAATGATCAAGCCGCTACCTTCTCTCGCTGCGGATGATTATTCTTTCGCGGTTATCTCAAAAGTTCTAGTGTTCACGGCGTTGTAGCAGCACCTTGGTGGGCTCTTTTCGCATTTCCTCAGTCCTCTCCTGATCAATGGTTTTAGATTTCAAGACCTTTTTGCTTCAATGGCGCAAGGGGAGAGATGACGAGAGATTTCATGTCCTTTTTCTCCTTTAATTTTTGCCTCCTTCTTGTTCTAAAGTCATTCATGGCAGCATCATTCTGGCGGGTCGATGGAAACAACGGAACGGAAAATTATTATTTCGAAGAAAAAACGAGCTCTTTCAGTTTATTTTTGCCAGGCGGCTGGTTGACCGACAGATCAGAGATATCGCATATTCGTTATTGCCTATACACGCACGATTTGACTAGTCTCGCGTCATGGCTGCTGTTGATCCTTCTATCACAACATGGGCTTGATGGTACTACTTCATTCAAAACATGTCCCGTCACTAGACACAGATGTCTCCTACAACACTTTTTGCTACTACTCTGGTATTTCCTCTCTACTCTCATGACTATGAGGTCCGGAGACCAAAATTCACCTTTCCATTTCTTTGAAAACCTCTCTTCTAAAACTTCGTCGCACAAAATGTATAAGCTGCGCTTTTCTACTTCCTTCTTTTCCCTTTCAATTCTATTCTACACTTGTGTTCAAGGTGGACCGAATAAGATAGTGTAATCAGAAAATGTTGGCTTAAAAATCACCGAAGTCCCATAGCATGGAATTATATCATTCCACCGCCAAACCCAGAAGGGGGATGCGGCAAAGCGAAGTTGTTGTCCACTCTCCTGTTTAGAGTCTCCGGGATGACGCCTCTTTCCCTTCTATAGCTCTTTCTCGTCCATAAAACTTTTTGCCAAGCCCCCTGCTTATGTCCTATTTGCTCTGTCTCTTGCACAATAGGGAGTGCAAGTGGCTATTGTTGGGGATGCTCCTGGGGAAGCTATAGTCTACAGGTTTCGGAGAACGGTATATGGGGATAATTTTCGACAACACTACCCCAGATACAAAGTCGTTGAGTGGATAACCTTCTGGCTGACTAACACTGTCGGTTTTGGTATCACCCGGATGCCGTAACCAGCGCCATTCCACAACCCACCAGGTGCTCCATATTGCCGCACTGAACTCACCGATATTAACTGGGATAGACATGTCTTCCGGTTTCGTTTCCGCGGGTACAGTTGATGCGTCTGACGGCCAAGACGTCCCTAAGAGCGATGCAAAGAGTGACGAATGGGCAAGAGCCCAGCAAGAAATAGAGGAGTCACGCAGACGCAGGGAGGAAGCCAGCAGGCAAGAAAGTGGGAAGAGTCTATTTGAAGTTCTAGAAGCGAACAAAGGTATGCCATCTAGTATCCAGAGAATCCCGCCTGACTGAGGCCAATTAAGGCTAACATATCAGCGTCTGTTTGATTGAAATCACTAAGTTCGCAAACAGGAAGCCTTCGAAGAATCTATTAGACTCAAAAACCAATTCCGCTCCCTCGACGAAGACGAAGTTGAATTCCTTGACTCAGTCCTTGAGTCCACCCGCGCGAGAGAGGCGGCACTTAAGAAGGAGACTACTGAGCAACTAGATGCGTTCCGGAAACAACAGGAAGAAGCCGACAGGGCAGCTTTTCGGGAAGAGGACGAGGCGGCTGGGGCAGCTGCAGGCATGGGTGGTGGGAGTGGAAGCCTGCTCGGGGAGGAAGAGCAATGGGCGTTGAGTAGCAGGAAACGGAAGAAGGGCCGGGAGAAAGACGGTCTGAAAGGGGTGAAGCTTCAACGGACGTCCTCTTCAGCTGAGAAGCCGGCTTCAACCGCCATTGCTGCTACCGCCATAACTACTAACAGCAGCACATCGCCCCCACCTGAAACTCTGCAGGCAAGCTCAAAGGCCCTATTTTCCTCGCCTGTCGAAACAAAGCCCACACCGCATCGGTCCCCCATAAGCCCAACCACTAGGCCTGCACCCTTCCCAGATCCCACCAAATCACCAGTCGATATACATTTGAAAAATCCAACCAGCGGGGGGCCATTCAGTCTAGTCGACTATGGTTCAGACGACGAGGATTGAGGGAGTAAAAAGAAAGGCGAGAGCACACTCTCAAGGGCATGAAAGGGAGTGAAGCCGCCAAGCCTAACACGCTCCACCCAAGGGTACCGGAGTCCGTCTACTGTATTATACTGGAGGAGTTAGAAATGCAATAACGTTTGATCATACCAAAGTCTGCGCCATAATTCGTCGACAGTACGGTAGCCTACACGTGCTAAACCCGCACTCGCCAGAAGATGACATCTCTACTTTCACGACGAATTCCCTAAACCCCCACTACCGAAGGAAAATGTCCTACACACCAACCATCCCTCCCCCACACCTTTATGATCCCAATACCCCGCCCCTCCCGCCACCCAAGCCTGCCAGCCACGAAACCAGCCGCCATAGCACCCCTCTCAACGCACTCCCTGGCAGCCGCCAACTCCCCCAATTTTCGCCCCCGCTCCTAGCCGGCAGTGGTAGCACTGAGGGAGGCACGGTTCCAAGGACAGGCGAGTACGGATACTATGGTGGGCAGAATTATGGTCAGCATCACCCGGCACAGGGCCAAGTAGGGACACAGCAGGGGCAGGAGTCGGGCGGGAGCGGAAATGCAAGTGGGGTTATTTCGCCGCCGCCGGGTTGGGATGACGAGTTTTGGGTTCCAGAGGCGCTGAAGGATAAATCGTACGCCTCGATTTCCCCTTATGTGTGCTTTGGCTCCCCTGACTGACTCCGTTGCCAGAATTTCCGACCTGACTCACTTGCTCCATACTCCCACGCTTCTTGCCTCCCTCCACTCCTCGCCCGCTACCCACCACCCTTCTCACCCCTCAACCCTCATTCCTCTTCAAACCAGCCTCCAAAATAATCTAGCTCTCGCTCATACCATCCTCCAACTCGAGCACCAACTGCTCCACACTCGAAGCGCCACCCAGTCTCGCCTCCTCTCTCTCCACGCTCTGGAGCGCCAATGGCGGGCCAAACAGTCTGATACCGATGCGGCACTCGCGCCATTCAGTCCCAAAGCGCTCTACCAGCGACTCGTAAGCGCAGTGGCGGAACAGGAGCAAATGTGTAGAGCGCTAGAGGAGAGTTTTTTGGACCACACTGGGGTGGATGGGGGAAGGGCCGGGGAGAGAGAGACGGCAGAGTTTGTCAGGAGGTTTAGGGAGGGGAGGAAGGTTTATTATTTGAGGAGGGAGAGGAAAGAGAGGTGGGACGAGGGCCGGGTTGGAGGTTGGCGGTGATAAATACGATTGTGATATATATGAGGGCTATTACTCTTTTTCGGCGCTTTGGTTTTATGGAGTTTGGGGCATAGTTTTAGTGCAAAATCTGTATTATCACGCCTATTTAGATAAAGCCTATCTATGATAACTACCCCCCCCGCAAATGTGAGGTTAACGTCTGCTCTCGAGCCAGCCCCACCCCCGTTCTCTTGCGCGAGTGAAAGAATGCCGGGGTCCATCAATGATGCGTCGCCACGAGCTCCTCTAAATGATTCGTATATAGGATCTGCAATTATTAGTAGTGTGTGTAACCTAGGTCCTCAAAGGAGTGAACGTTAGCTCTTGTCCGGTGACAGTCCTATTGGAACACCAGGAATAAAAGACAGCAAAAAAACCACCTGCAAATCAGGCTCATTAAATCAGAATTTTCAGTGTTAGTACGTTCATGCCCGGAAAATATCCGGTTCAAACAGTGTGAATAGTGATCATCATTTTAAGAGATGGTTTGCTAGATATAAGGAAAGGTCATAGATGAAATGTATATTTACTTTGAGTAAGCTCCAGGAGGACCGAAACAATCTAGCCCTTGATGAAAGTTAGAACAAGCCAATATGCAAGGAGGGAATTCAATGGGTAGAGTAATGTGTGGGTAAATATGATGGTCAGTTGACGAGGTCTCAACAAGTATCTCAGCCTACCAACATCCACAAAGGTTGTACGCCTTATTTTATTAACGGATGCTAATGGAAGAGTACAGTCTGTCCGCCCGTTCGTTCAAGTTTCGTCATGAAAAGGTGGCTGTATGGAGAGATCGCGAGGAGATGTTTACCTACCCGACAAACGCGGTTAGCTTTATTAGACACAGATGGAGGTCATTGAAGAATAGGGTGACGAAGATGTAGCTTGTCAGACAAGGCTGAAACTTATAGAGACAGAATCGACATTGTATATTCGGAATGAGGAATTCCTTGATACGTCATTTGATCATCACAATAGATGTGTTTGCTAGACGTAAGAGACAGGAGGATAATGGACGACTAACCTTTGAAGGATAGCCACAGAATAGCGCAGGGCAAAAATCCCCGAATCTGCCCATATAATGTCAGCCTGTGGCCACACAAAGCAACCGTTGGGTAAGGTTCGATAACGAGCCGGTGGAGATCAGAGTAATTCTAGAGATGATTATATCCTTCACGACGCTATAGGAGTTGGATTGTTCGTGGTAAAGAATCTCATCACTTGCAAGCTGGGAATGATAAACCGAGATTATATACACTACTTACAATTATCAGCACCAGTTAACTCATAGCATGTGTGCCACGGTCAACTTGGAGTAAACCCTTTGGTTGCCCAGGACAATTGGTGGATTGAGGAGTTGAGGAACGAAGAGAAAAACGAAGCTGAGTGGGATTGAAGATGTGAGTCTTGGCGCGCGTGACCTGGCCGACTCCTTGCAGCCGTCTCACCGACAACACGTCTTGTATAGGCTCCGACATCTCCACACGACATAGCTGGATTGAAGTACAGTCATAGCTATGGCTCCGCCCAGCGGCCTATGGGTCCCCATGGCAATGAGGATCGTAAGGTGCGCCTTATTCAACGATATCTCCTCCTGTGTTGCAGCTTCTAATGATGTCATAGGCACGCTTTGAAAAAGACATCCAACCTCATCCGCGCGAGACTCCCGGAGTCTTCCCGCCCCCTAAATGCCGAGCTTCAACCAGCTGTTGCCCGGAATCCATCCCGCCAACCCATCCACCCAGCCGCATATCTCCGTCAAAGTAAGGGAAGATGGTACACAACCCACAGCACTCTTGTTGCGGCCATCCGCCGCTTCTCTTCATCTCATGTCGCTGGCCCGAGACATAACCGTTCCTCTTTCTCGAGGTCGGCCATCGGCTCTGCCATAACTCGTCTCCCTACCCAAGCTCCATTTGCTACGGCACTTCGCCCAAATCTCACGGGTGGTGCCCTTCCACGGAGTGCTGGCGGCTATGGTCTAGGCGGTGGACGCGCAGGGGCGAGGTACTTCTCACACACACCTGCTTCGCCAGCTCAGGTAGTCAACAACGTCTCGGCTGCTGTACGTGCTTTCTGGCTTTCGGGTCAGAGGGTTCAGTACAACGGCATGAATCCACACACCGGTGAGAAGCGATATAAAGCCGTAAGCGTACTACAAGAACGGGCAGGACGGACAATGCGCTCATTACCGCGTACGACCCCCGGCTCATTCGTCGACTTCCAGCTCAGCCCAATAATCACGGCCCTTGGCCCGCTCTCTGGGGATCTCTCCGCCATATCTATTGAACAAACTAAATCTCTCAATACGGAAGGTCTACTGGAGCTCTTGTCTGTTGATTTCTCGCGTGCTCTCAGGGACCTTAGTGCTGTCCACACAGACCTAAAACGTCTGAGCCAGTTGGGCGATCTGCCACTCACAATTCCGGATAAATCTACATTACGTGTCCACTTTCCTGGCTGTGATGCGTTGACCGTGGAGAATCTCTGCGATGAAGTCGGTGTGCAGAGAGGTATTGTGCACCAGGACCCCGACTTTGACGCCTTTGTTGGATCAGAGATGGCTCTCCTATTCCCCTTTGCATCAAGTGGGGCAGCATCTATTGTATGCGAAATCGAGAGATCCGTCGGATCTGCCGAGCGCCAACGTCAGGATGGGGTCAATTGGGAAAGCGTGATGTCCCCATCTTTAACCTCACTCGGTTTTTCCAACCGCTCCGTTAATAGCCTCGATGCATTTGAGGACGTTGAAGCTAACCCCTGGCTCTCATCTCCATCCGGATACTCAAGTATCTCTGAAAGCGGTAGCGACGGCGGGGATCCAATTTACTTCGGGCCAACGCGCCAAACACTACGCAGTTCTGCGGCGTTGGAGGTTGGATCTGGATTTGAAGGTCTAGAAGGCATTTACCGTTTTCTGGAGGAGTGCGAGACAGCGAGACGATAGTCACATTCCTTCATTTTCCTTCATTTTCCTATGTCTATGGCCGGATGAGGACCAAATATAGCTTTAAGGGAATAAACGTGCCCTTTGTGTCTAGCACTATTCGGTTTCGTCGTGGTGCCCCCGTACTATTTTCTTTGTCCTTAATACGCTACAGATTCTAACAAAACGGCTATACTTCAAGTGCAGTCTACACTCCTTGAATAAAGTCCCAGAAAACCAATTGATATCTACATAACCCCCCTACACCGCCCAGTCGCCATTCCATCTTAGCCATGGATTCAGGATAACAACCTAATAGTTCAGTGTCACCCAGGCACCCTAGACGCTCACTACACCGTACGCATATATATATCTGCCCTACAAACACCATTAGAGACCCAGCGCTCCTTAATACTGGAGGAGATGAGGCCACGAGGTAATTCAACAGGAGAGAGGCAAGGAGAAATTCCGGTTAGGGAGTTGTCTTTCATTATATCTTGTTAAATTTACTTATTACTCTGGCAGTGGTTTTAGGGGGGATAGGTAGGCTCTTTGTTTGTGGGTTTAAACTTAGGGGTCTGTCTGGGTGGGTTTGCGTTTCTCTTAGAGTTGCCCCCATCTTATCTTGGGGCAGTTATGACGCAGTATTCGTGGAGAGGGCGGCATTTAGTGCTTACGGCACACATGATATCCGTGTTTTAGATTAGGAGCAAGGGCCTTTTTGAGAATGATTCCTATTAATTAGGTAGGTGTCGATTTGGGGTGCCTTTAGAGACCTCTGAGGGAACGACCCGCCTCTGCCCAATGGTCAAGAGACTGTGGGGGAAGGCCGTTGCGCGTAATCTGTATCTAGTTACCTAGGATTCGCGATTGGCGAATTGAACGCCACGACGGGTAGCAGCGCGCCAATATGTACCCTACCTTAACTGTGCTCCCTTAACCACAACTTCGAATTCATCCCCACGATCGCCCTAATAAGGTCCCAATCCCCGTCCTTGCCCACCCAATCACAGACTACAATGCCTGTACCCCCATCACCAACAGACTGCCCTTCAATGCCCTCTAGTTCGTTGTGCTTACAGCATAGGAAGTCTACAATAGCTGGGTTAAGCTTCTCCGCAATCTTGTCTGGCCAGCACCCAACCTTCCAGAAATTCGAAGCACTTAAGAAGTTTATATAAAATGGCTGCTTAGGGGGTGGTTGACCATCTTGTGCATTAGCATCACCTGAGAGATTTGCTCTTGCTACCGCTGCACGTTCAAGATGTTGGGTGGAGTATTCGATCTTCTTATCGATATTCTCCGTTTCCAGGACCTCGCAGAAGTCCTGCACGCAGATGTCACCACTGCGGCACAAATAGTTAGGTGTATTGTAGGCCCAGCTTTCTGCGTCGATACACCACCCAGCACCGCCCCACTCTTTCTTAAGGCCATCCTCAAGGGTAAAGCGACGGATGAGGGTAATCTTATGGCGGGCTTCCCCAAGCGTAGGGATACGTGGAGAAGTGTACCAGCGATCCATATCCCCAGCATAGTGATCACGCAGAATACGACTGAGCTGGGCGTCCGTATGATTGCCAGGGCCTTCACGCTTCAGAGACATAATGAGAGTCTCGCTGGGATGGGCATCCAAGAAAGCGAAAACTTCGTTAATAAGATTGCGGAGATATTTATTACCGCTTAGGGATATCGGGAAGACGCCATGGACGAGGATTAGGCCGTCCTTAGACGCATCCTCCGGGCTCTCTGGTTGCACACGAATGTCGAAGAAGCGGACCCCATTTTCAAGTTGGTCCCGTATGCTGGCCACTTGGCAGCGGACAGAGGGAAGAGCACGATGATAAGTTGGCGAGTTGTGCGTCCCTGGGATGCTCAGGGCAGAGAGTGGTGTTTCGTCCTTGAGCTCCTGCATCCATGAGGAGAGGTTCGCAGAGGAGAAGATAGATATATGAGACCTATTAAGAAGGAAAACCGCGGTATACGCATGACGCGGGTTGGGTGTCAGTGGCGTCAGCATAGTCGAGTGTTTAGTTGGAGAAGGTACATCTAGTCGATACCTTTCCCCGTCCGCCTCGAAGGTGAGCCTAAGGATTTCGTTGGATCTCTCGATACCCTTCAAGCCGGTTTTGGAGGTCTTGAAAGGCTCAGTTCGGACCGATACGTCTTCACTGCTGAAGCTCTGGGTGTTCTCTGCGATTTGCGCCCCTGTTGGGTGCGTTTGGTCGCTGAGGAGTGTCTGAAAGCTCTTTGTAATATTCGCAATATTTGCTAGGCCGCCCCCATGGCCATGAGGCGCTTCATAGTGCTCCACCTTTTTGAGTTCCAGAGGGGTTGAGGTGAGGTTGCGGATCGTCAATGATGGTGCCATTGTCGACTTCGGAGGTGTGGGCTTCGCAAATAGAGAGAGCACAGAGGCCAGTTTGATAAAAAAGGGTAATAAAAAGGGAAGACTGCGGAATTCCGTAGGTAGGTTGCTAGAACTAAAGAAGTGCAAAAATTGGGCTGTTAACGCGAGGGGTGAGAGAATCATCCTGTTACCATTCCCAGTAATTACATATGAGTGAGGGGTTCGGGGAGGGGTACGTCAGTTTAGCGTCTTGGCAGGCAGCTAAGCAAACATAAACGACTTTAACTGTTCCTTTTCATATCAGCCAGCAACATGGCGCAGCGGAAGCGCGCCGGGCTCATAACCCGGAGGACGCACGATCGAAACGTGCTGTTGCTAACACTGTATTTTTTTTTTTTCCTCAAAAATATACCACAGCCTCGCAGCGATCCCCTTTTGCCTTATTTTCGCAAACTACTTCGCCTTTAGGCTTTTCCTAGTCGTAAAGGAAAGAGGCGATAATGTTTACCCCGAAGTTCGTTCCTGTACGAACAGCGCACCTTCCCAACTGCGAAGGGGATAGATGGATTGGCACAGCTGTGAACCCTACGAAAGCTCCTCCGGTGTTACCTATTGGAAATCCTCCTTTGGAGTTATGCTCCATAACCAGTTTGGCTCCAAAACGCTACTTCGCCGAATCTCATAGCTAGCACCATCATCGCATTCCTCAATGGTATTCAACAACCCGGAATCTGAAAAGAGGCCCGGACGCCTGAAGATGAGCTATTTGGACCTCGTTACAGAAAAGTTATTCGGCATCTCCCCAAATATCAGCGGTTTGAAATCTCCAATCCTTGGTCCCCGGAAACCATACTCTCCGTTTTCCTCACCAGCTTCGTCAGTCTCGTCATCTTCATCCTTTTGGATGCCTCGTAGAAGCTCGGCGTCCCGAACCCTCTCTCGATTGCTACCGTGCATCACGAAACGGCAATTCGCAGTTCTAACATGTGTTTTCCTTACCGCATTTGTCTGGTTCGTTCCACCACCATCCGCGTGGCATCGAGCCGCCGTGGCGTCTGTGGATCAACTCCAATTATATCCCTACATATTCTCCGAAAAGGACAAGAGAGTACACAAGAACCCAGCACTTTGGCTCGAAAAGAATTCCAACAACAAACATTCCATATCTGAACATGGACTCCTATCCCCTTTCGCGCGGATGGTCAATGCTGGTAGGCCGCGTGCTGCGCTGATAAGTCTCGTACGCAATTCTGAACTCGAAGGGATATCACAGAGCATACGGCAGCTTGAATACCAATGGAACCACAAGTACCAATACCCATGGATCTTTTTCAATGACGAGCCATTCAGTGACGAATTTAAGGCAAGGAGGAAGACTTCCCTGAAAGCGCTGTAGCTGACATACTTGCAGGCTGCCACCCGGAATTTAACTTCTGCAAAGTGCTACTATGAGCTTTTGCCTAAAGAACACTGGTCGCTCCCAGACTGGATTGACGAGGGCAGGTTCATGAACAGCCTAGAATACCTGGGAGCAATTGGCGTAGGCAAAGGGTGGATGATAAGCTATCGCCATATGTGCCGATGGAATAGTGGCTTTTTCTACAAGCACCCCCGGCTCAAGGAATTTGACTGGTACTGGAGGGTGGAACCTGATGTGCGTCAAGGCGTAAGCCTTTCTCCCACATCATATGGCTGACGGCCTTCGTAGGTACACTTTTTTTGCGACATCAATTACGACGTCTTCCGGTTTATGCGTGATAACAACATGAAATATGGTTTTAATATGAACATCCTTGATGATGCTCGCTCCTTTCCGTCGCTTTGGTCTAGAACCCGCTCCTTTATCAATGCTCACCCGGAACTTATTCATCCTGATGCTGACCTTGATTGGCTCCTTGATCCCCGCAATGGTGGTGATTATAACAACTGTCAGTTCTTCTCAAACTTCGAAATTGGTAGTCTTCAGTTTTTCAGAGGTGAGGCAAACGAGAAGTACTTTAGTTGGCTTGACCGCGGGGGGGGCTTCTACTACGAGAGGTTTGGAGATGCGCCCATACATACGCTTAGCGTTGCAATGTTTGTCCCAAAGAGTCAGATCTGGTACTTCAGAGATATCGGCTACCAGCACGATATAAACCGGTGAGTTCCCCTAGTGGTCTCAACTTCAGGGTGAACAGTTATTGAAATCTCATACAGGCACTGTCCTCCAAATTCGTCCCACCGTTGCTTGTGTGAGCCAACCCCTATCGACGAAAACTTTTACAAGCTAGTACCGTTCGAGTCCCCTCAGAAGAAACCGGCAGATACCTGTATTAGACAGTTCCTCGGGGGCGACTGGCTAAAAAAGAATGATGGCTGGGACCAGGAAGCAGAGAGAGCCTTCGGGGGAGATGGTTATCACGGCTATATGTTGAGCGGACTTGACTAGTCCTGGTCTCCACCAGATGTATCATGCTGGCGGTGGCATGGCATGTGCCACTTAAATACGTTACCATAATTCCGTTTCAGAAGGTTCTCAAATCCGAATGCACAAAATGTAGAAAAGCACGAAAGGGTTGTGCAAATAGTTAAGCGCATAAGCGCGATGGCGCTTACGCGGCGCGGCTCTCTCTAGGCAAAGGAATCGTTGTTTTTCCAAACAATATCAGGCCCCTACACGTTTAATCACTTGACTCCCAAACCAAAAGCTAACTATGGAGTTATTGTACGAAGCCTATACAGCCCTCCAATGAGTTCAACGGCGTCACTGAATAGCCATGTACTGGCCCATCGGAGCACCCCGGATATATGCATCGAGCGACAACAGAATACCAAAAGACCAGGCTTTCAAGTCCGGTGACAGTGCTAACACCCAGCAATCCGGGAATCCGGACCACGTGAACGCTATTGGCACAGCTGGTGAGGCTGGAAGCTCTGGAGTCGATGTTGGAAACGGGGATGCTGAGAGTACCATAAGCCGAGAAGAGAGCGAGCAGAATGAGGAGAAGAGCAGCCACCCCAATCAGCCATCCGGAAATGGCCTCAACTGGGGCGAACCGCAAACACTGAGCGACAGCAGTTCTGGAGATATCATCGGATTGAGAGTCTCCCGCAATGGACTGATGTTTGCAACCATAACCACCAACATTCTCACGATCTGGCAGACACGGGTAGGCTACATTGGCATGGTGTTCAAGGGGCTTAACTAATGCAGTGTCTTTAGCCAACAGCGGTATTAGCCTCAGTAGTGCGTTCACGACATTCAATTGGAACCTATGGTCATAACACGTCCCTCCTCCTCCGTCCCGACTCCGCAATATTTGTGGTCCAAACATCGTTGGGATACCTTATAACATATTCGCTAGCTACAGACCCAAACTCCCGAGTCTACGTGCCACATTTAGAGAATAGTCATGGCATCGGGTCTCGGCATCGCAGTGCTAGTGGCTCCCGTAGTCATAATACAGGGGAACGTGCCGTTTGGGGCGCTGGCGAGGATGGCGGAGTACGAGAGGTTAGCGTACGATTCAAGATGGTAATCAAAGTGGATGCTGGGATTGCACGGGCGTTGGCGTTGGACGAAGAGCTAGTTGTGGCAACTGAGAAGCCAGCCGCCGTGCAGTGCATTCGTTGGACACCAGACAGCAGTGGTAATCAGACGAGTACTGAATTGCTCAGTCGGATGGGCTGGATGTCAAAGAAAGTCACGATATTGGAGATGGTACATGATAGGCCGATGAATCTCTCAACGTGGATTACCAGTGATGGCAGGGCGTATGCTGTACAACGGCTGCCAGGCGCATCCCAGGATCCGGATACTCCAAAGAAACTCTTCAAAGGCTATTGCTTTCACAGCCCTGAAAACGAAGGGGAATATGCAACAAGGGCATCAATTAATGCAAGGTTCTCCCTAATAGCCATAGGTTGCAAGAATGGATCTACCCTAGTCTATACTGTCCGGGACTATGTGGGCAACATACCACTATCTTACAAGCTTAAACCCACTGTGTCTTTGCCTTCTTCTGGGAGGATTAACTCCTTGAGCTATTCTCCGGACGGATATTGTCTTTTCGCAGGTTTTGAGAAGGGATGGATAACTTGGAGCGTCTATGGTAAACCCGGGGGGACAAGCTTTGCATCAGACCAGCACATATCCAGGAGCAATGGAGAGGAGTGGCTCAACGGAATTCGTGAAGCAAGTTGGCTTGGGGGAGGGTCTGAAATCCTGCTTGTCGCTCAGAATGACGACCGACTTTGGGTACTGGAAATGGCTAGAAGTGCAGTATCTGGATGCTTTTCATCAGCCAACATATCCCGTTCGCTGCTACAGACGAATTCGGGGTTTATGGTGTATCGGGGTTACGATCAACCTGACCTGACGACAATATCAGCCGAATCTTCGCTATGGCACCACGTCCAAATCCCGTCTACGTACTTGATTGATCAGTGGCCTATACGGCAGGCGGTAATTTCGCCTGACGGGAGGTACGTAGCGGTCGCAGGTCGACGTGGCCTAGCGCATTATAGTGTAAACAGCGGGCGATGGAAGACTTTTGTGAATGAGAATATGGAGAACGAATTTGTAGTTCGAGGGGGTATGTGTTGGTATCAGCACATTCTAATCGCAGCAGTTGAGTCGGGCGATCACTGCGAGGTAACGTCTAGGCATCGCCCCCCTACGAACTACGAAACTAACCGATCGGCGTAGCTACGGCTATACTCCAGGGAGCTATCACTCGACAGCTCACTGTTACTCTACACTGAGAAGGTCCCTTCCCCGGTCGTACTTACGGCGTTATCCGGAGTCGATTCGTTATTAGTATATACTTACGATAACATCCTCTATCATTTTATCATAACTGCGACATCAAAGGCGGTAGAGCTTGTTCAGGTGGGTCAGATCACCTTCAACGGAATCGTGCGGGCGCCAGCAAGAGTGAGGGCAGTCAGCTGGATCCTTCCTGATGAACACCTCCGTGAGTGGGAACGCTACCCTTGGCGGAAAAGGGATCTAACATTAGCACAGAGGACGGCGACCCTTCACAAGATGTTGCTGTTGCTAGCGTGATTTTCCTCGTGGACGGCAAACTTGTACTACTGCAGCCATCGACAACGAATGGCGGGGATCTCAAGTACGACATGCGCGTGATCTTTCATAATGTTGAGTACTACGCTCTCATGCGAGACCAATATTCACAAAGCAGCTCCCTAAAACGAAGAGAACAGCCTCCCAGCCCAGGTGCAGAAATCTCCATTGATGGCGTACATGAAGGTAACGGTTTAAGAGACTCGCTATGGATTTTTGACGGAAGCGGTATGCGAGTTTGGATTGACGTACAAGATATAATAAGATTTAGCCCTACGGAATTGACGAAGGACATTCCGCCATCCGTGCTGGTACCTGCGGACTTTTACCCCCTGTCAATTCTGCTTAACAAGGGTGTAGTCCTTGGTATCGAATCAGATCTAGTTCAACGGCGAGATATAAACTATGCGTACTACAAATTCTCGCTTCGCGTGAGGCATCTACAGTCCCTAGTGTGTATGCACGTTTTACTAACGAAGTCTAGACTCACCTTTTCCTGCCTCATCTACTACGATATCACCTCTCACAGTACAACCATCCAGCAGCTCTGCATCTATCTTACCACTACCAAGATCTTCTCTACTTCCCGCACGCTCTTGAAGTTCTGCTTCATGATGTCCTCGACGATGAAGCCGACAAGCCTCCCTCACCTGAAACTGCCCTACTACCGGGCGTTCTCTCTTTTCTTTCTTCGTTCCCTCAATACTTAGATATCCTTGTGCAGTGCACCCGCAAAACCGAAATGCGATCCTGGCGGACCCTTTTCGCCTACCTCCCCCCACCAGAAGAGCTCTTTGAGGAGTCCCTCCAAAGGGGCTTACTTAAGACTGCGGGTGGTTATCTCCTTGTTCTCCATACGTTTCAGGAGCTCGGGTCGAGTTCTCCACAGTTAGTTCGACTGCTCTTACGGGCAAAGGAGGACGAGGACTGGGAGTTGTGCAAAGAACTTGCTAGGTTCCTAACTGCTCTGGATGATACAGGCACAACTCTACGCGACGCCCTTGAACTTGTGGAGTTACGAGGCTCACAGGAAGATCTTAACAGTAGTAGTCTCATGTTTCAGGGCACTAGGCTAGATGTTCCACGTCGATCAAGGAATGGTAATGGCCTCGGTCTCGGCATCGCGTCGGGCGAGGAAGGGAGCAGCACAAGAAGCGGCAGCAGAAGCCCCACAAGCGTCGGCGAGACTAGTGAGGGGAGCGGCGGCGCACAGGAATTCTTTCCCCCTTTAGATCAACGGTGAAATTGAGGGCCTTATGTATTCTGTATGGTGTCTGATAGCCCATTCATGGCCACTTATTGTGGCTAGGGCGTTTTTTGGGCAGCTTGGATGGGCTTTCAGGCGTTTCAACACTTGTACATTACTCCTGAACGGAATCCCACATATCATCCCAAAGAGTCTTCAAAGATGGACAGAATGCGGTTAGCGCCAGTGAGGCTACAGAGCCGCAATCAACCACCACATTCGCTAATTCTTGATTTGTGACAACGACCTCCACTGCACAGAAGCTTTCGAGGGCCTTGAGAGTTTGGTCGTCAGCCGGCATGATGGATGACTTCAATAGTGAGACTGACAGCGATTACACCAGCTACTGGAGAGACTGGGTGAGTGATATACATTGCCCTATCGTGTTGAACACGGCCCCCTAGCAATCATGCGTCTCCACCGCCTCGCTACCTGTGCACATTGACTTGCGATCCGCTCCAGTTGATATTATACGGGCTGTGCTAGCCCATCTCTCAGCGAGTCTAGGTGTATCGCCTGCCATTGAAGAGGCCTGTCATCGCTGTTGCCCCAGCCGTATTGGGGCGAGCCACCGTCCTAAACATTTCCTTGGCGTGCCCCTCTATTATGGCTTGCGGCCAACATTAGAGATTCGAGGATTCGAGGATTAGCTACAGTAGCCCTGCAGCTTATCCCCAGTTCCCTTTTAGAGATAGCGGCTAACGGTTGCGAAATCACGTAGTTCATATCATCTCGAGGCAACGAATATTTCTGCGAGATTGACGAAGAATACCTCACTGATCGCTTTAACCTAACGGGCCTCAATACCGAAGTACAATACTATCAGTATGCGTTGGATCTAGTCACAGATGTCTTCGACCTGGACTGCGATGATGATATGAGGGAACAGATCGAGAAGTCTGCTAGGCACTTGTATGGTCTAGTGCATGCTCGCTACATTGTCACTACTCGTGGCCTGGCAAAGATGGTATGTGTACCCGGTCCACCGCGCCTCGGAGGTCTCTTTCCGTAGCCAATATGCGACTAACTGGCTACGCAGCTTGAGAAATACAAAAAAGGCGACTTCGGCAAATGTCCTCGTGTCATGTGTGAACAGAACCCCCTCCTCCCAATGGGGCTCTCTGACAACGCCGGCGTGAAAGCGGTCAAACTCTATTGCTCTAAATGCGAAGATCTCTATAACCCAAAATCTTCCCGCCATGCATCCATCGATGGCGCTTATTTCGGCACATCTTTTCATAATATACTATTTCAGGTGTACCCCGCAATGATCCCCCAGAAGAGCCAGCGTAGGTACGAACCAAAGATATATGGCTTCAAGGTTCATGCAGCTGCTGCTTTGCAGAGATGGCAAGACACCAAGAAAGACGAGATGAAGGAGAGACTCAAGAAGATGAAGGTCGAAACTGGATTCGAGGACGATGAGGATGATATGGAACGAGAAGACGAAGATATCGAAGTGGAAGAAGATGGTACGGCCATGAATTGATATCCTCCCGCAACTGCACATCGCGCACTCCCCTACATCTAATTTTGTTTTTATTTTCCACCGGGGTGAGATCAGGTCCTATTGGCGTAATGTGTTTGGAGCATGGCATAAGGCGCCCAGTTTTTTTTTCATAGCAGTTTATTCTGTATTCAACAAGAAGTTATTGACATCGGGAGGCACGCGCCAAAATCAGAGAGTCCGGTTTTTCACTTCAACGTTTGTTCCTGCGATGATCTGATAAAGGAATACTAGTTCCTCTTTAGGCATTGTCTTTACATTGTCGTCTTTCGTGGTATAAACAGGCACGGGGGACAACTGATCTTGCTCCACTTTTTCACACCCACGGCAAAAATCTACTACAGTCGAGTCGCGTTGCAAGAATCTCGCGTCATAAGAATTATCGCGCTATAAGAATATGAATACGCAGCTCCACCCCGATCCTGGGCTCTTACCATAAGAATATATATAAGAATAATCGCGCTATAAGAACGAAGTCCATTGCCCCGACCATATCCTTGCAGCGCGACTCGACTGTATGTATATTTGTTATTCACTGGATTTGGGTTATTCTCCTTCTGCATAACAAATTTCGGATGACTTTAATCGCCCGCGGGCTCATATCCTGCCTCCACAGTAGGGATGGCATCCGGTCCGCCGCCCAGTTACAATTTGCGCGCGACAAAAGGGAAAAATAGGAGCCGTTGTGCAGCGGGGGCTGGCCAAACAGAATGTGAGCGTAGCTGAGTCAGAAAGTCAGGTGACCCCCACACCTTTAATACCGCGGTATTGAGGGAAAAAATAAAAATTAATTCGTAAGTCGATATGATGCCCTCATGGCTGAACTTGAAATCCGGCAATGATAACAACCCCCAGGGATATGGGCTGGGAAAGTGTGAACTTGATATTAACGGAGAGAGGGAAGGGGGGCCAGAAACGACTCAATTTCAGCGGCATCGGGGCGCGCTTCTTCGACGGGAAAGAGAGGCTTTGTAGCAGAGACATCCTTCCCTCGCCCTTTTGGCGGTCATCAGCAACTTAGCAGAATCTACAGCTCTTTGAGAAAACCGGTCTTGGTGAGGAACTGTCGTTAGTTCAAAAGGGAGCAGTTAGTCCGGTCCGGCCTAGCAGCCTGGGGTCCAAGTATTTTTGTCACTAGCCTTCCCGCGTATATCGTCCGTCAGAAGCCAGGCAGCGCTGAGGTTGTAGTCCTTCTAGCCCCTGTGGCTGTAAATGGTACACTGCGGGGGGGAGGGGGGAGCATGGGCACAGTATAAGTTTTTTATCCCTTAGCTGTGGCGTTTTTAAAATAGAGAATATCGCGCAAGAAGCCAGCCGATAGAGGCAGAGGTAGCCAAGGCCTCTTGCACTAGGCCCTTAAAATACAACAGCGGCACAGTCTCGCCCTTTGCAGTAACACAAACAACGCGCGTAAACCCTCAAGGAAAGGGATGAAAAGACAGATCCGCCGCCACCATTGTGAGCAAAGAAATAGAAAGCAAATAAAGCATGGTACCACCACACTAAAGCGTACAAACATAGAAGAATACAAATTCCCCACCGGACGGTACTTGGGTGTACCAGCACCTGAAACCAACGCCTATATATAGAGTTTGAGATATAACGCCCCGTGACATCTAAGGAGCGGGTGATAGTACAACGTAGGATCGTGAGAGCTGCATCCTAGGTGTCAGTGCTAGTAACATCAGTCCTCTCCGTTGGCGCCTTGTAGAGGCGCTTCCCTTTAGCACTCCCCAGTAACCCTATCGCTCCCAGTAGAGCGCCTAGCGGATATCACCTCCTTCCCCCGCCCATCAACGGCTCATCAGCAAAACCATGCCGACTATCCCTCCTGTCTTTATCATTTCGCAATATCATAGCGCGCTCGTCTTCGCGGAATTCATCGACGTCGTCCAGTAGTTCTCCATCCGCGGTGTCAGCGTCCGGCGGAGCAATCCATTCTTGGGGCACGACACAGGGGAGCACGATGCCAATTCTCGCGGCACGGTTAAGCCAATTAGGAGCATGGCAGGAAGTAAGGGCATGGCAGAGATGAGAGGTGAAGTGATTGCAGTTGAAGGTTAGGAGGTTGTAAGAGGTACCGAGGAATTTCTCTGAAACCTGTGTTGTTCACAAATATGTTAGCAACCCGTGTCTGTGGTATTGGAGTAGTTGAATACGTGCTTGTTTCATTATAGCCTCAATATCTTCTTCTGAGTGCATGGTGAAGCCGTGAAGGATCTCGCATCTGAACGTTCCGCCAGGGGGTGCCCTCCCCGGCGTTGTCCAATACACGCCCGTTAGGCCAACCTTGTCGTGTCCGCCAAATGCATATTCTTTATCCTTTATGACGACAGCAGAATGAAGAAGTGAACACCCAAGCTTCCAGAACGTAGACGATAGTCGACCGGGCTGGACGAAGAGGGCCGCGTTAGTATGAGGGCATGGGCAGCACGGAAGTTCTCGCCCAAACCTACAGGCAGGAGGTCATAGACGTTGATAAGGACTTCAGTCTTCTGCAGCGACCTCGTTGAACGGTGTTTTGTAGTTGACAGGGTCCGGCCCGTCCCATTGCCGTGCGACGCCATTCTTTAGAACGGAAATCGCAGCAGATATTAGGGGAAAAGAGGCATTAGTAGAAATTAAGAGATGGTGCAAGGGAACGAAGAAAGAGCAAGAATATCACAGCCCAGTTGCCGCTGAAATGTGCCGCAACCGGTTTGCAAGACAGCGAATACGTAAACGGCGATGGACAGCGCTCGCAACGGCAGACTACCCGGCACCACCGCCACAGGAAATCCCAACAAATCGAATTTCAGATTCAGTAGAGTCCGAGATGGCCATTTCGCACATGCAAACACGACCCGACCACATCAAGACCGCGAAACTACAATACAGTTGCTCATATCACTAATTTCCCTATCACTACTCGAAATTGTAGTCTCTTTTTCATCCTCTGATGATGTTTCCTGTGGCTTGTACTTCTTGGTTGTCTGTTTGCTTGCCTTCCTTTGTGCTGTCTCCAATTCTGCCACTTGCAGTGGGCACCGCTTTAAATAGTCAGCTCCTTCACACCCCGTTCCACGTCAGTGCTCCAAGTACAGCTGGTTCAAGTATAATGAGCGACTATAGGCTGTTGAGGTTACAGACTATGGAACGGAGGCAGGTTGGGCACGAGGATAAAGGAGGTAATTGCTTGCTTAAGAGCGCGATAATCAAGAGGTTATCCTGCTGCAAACCTTATGCAGGTCAAACCACCTAACCATCGACACGACGCGATGCTCGGACCAGATCACCGCCCAAGTCCAAGCCACAGACGCACCTACATTCCACAGAAGTTCAAGTACCGGCCCAGCCATTGCTTGAAGCACTGTGTTTGCCTCTGCGCCTTTTGACCTCTAGTCCCTGGCACCCCTTTTTTTACCTCCGGCAGCCTGGCGCATTCTCCGCCGCGTCCGAGGCGACGTCTTCTACATCTAGCTGTGCGCGCACCAGCTGATCATGACCATGCAATTGGGCGACGACTCGGCCAGCGTCATCTTCCGAGATCGGCTCCGGCGCGTCACCACCGACGAGAACACACCCGCTGATACCGCCAAACTGCAGTGGCCCCAATGTTGCGAGCCTGTCCTAACAGGCTCGTCAAGTACTCGGCCACTACCTGGCATCACGAAGGTGACGTGTCTAAGCAGTAAGTCCCTCCCCGAAACCCAGTCTCTCCCGCGCCCGTCCGCGCCTTAGAGCTCTGCTAAAAGCTGGCGCCGCTGGCGCGACATAGACTATGTGAACGTGCTCCTCGTCATGGTGCCGTCGGCATCATCGCCGGCCACCTGGAGTGGGATCCGACCGCCGTCTTCAGCCTGAACTTCTTCGCCATCATCCCTCTCGCCGCCGTGCTATCATTCGTGACCGGGCATCATCGCTCTGAGGGATGGCCAGATTGCCGTGATCCAGTCGTCTATGCTGGGATCGATCCTCTCCAACCTGCTTCTCGTCATGGGATGTGCTTGTTTCGGGGAAATCGCGAACATGAGAGATGCGGGCGGTACTCCCATCGAGCAAAGCTTTGCCTCGGCCACCACCCAGACGACGTGCTCTCTCTGATGGCGCTCTCATCGGCGTCCATGGTGACCCCCGCCATGGTCAGTGGCTATCAGTACCCTACTCACGGCGGGCTTGAGCAGCTCCGCCTCCAGCAACCTCTTGGCGAGCGCGCGCGGTAGGTCCCTGTCTCCAGTCGCGTGTCGGCTCCCGGGCTCACAACCTTGTCTACTCGCACGCCCGCTATGAAGGGTTGGTCGCGATCGGGGTCACTATAGTTCCGTCATCTCTGCTCCTAGAATTTCTTGACGCAGAAATCGGCTTAAGTGCATGATCGTATTAAGCTGCTGCAGCACAGGGTTATAGCTGGAGCCCATCGAGGTTAAATCTTGGTTTGTGGATGTCGAGTCTTTCATGTTTAGACTCTAGATTATGGCACTGCGTAATTCACTCTCAGCTTCTTCAGTGTAATCTGTACAAGGTATCAAATTAGTGCTCACTTGTAAGAAACAAGTTTCGGATCTTTTTGACTGACTTTTCATTTTCTTGAGGCAGAAATCCTTGTAAACACTCCGCATAATATCGCCAAATTGCTGCACCTCTGGCAAAGTGTCGTAAGTCACCACCTTTGTCTTTGAAGAGGAGCAATCCCCTCTATCATCGTCTGTATTGGTCAGCTTGGATTATGCCACAGGGAGAAGACACGAACCTGTGAAAGGGAATGATCTGAATGCCTGTAGAATGTCGCTGTCTTCACTCCGGCAAGGGAGCAACGCAATGAGGTTGGCGGCCACAGGCAGTCTCCAGTGCGGTCCAAAGAGTTGTGCAATTTTGATCGCTGCCTCTAGTTCCTCCTTGCCTATTCCCTGCCGTTTCATCGTCTTGTAAAAGACCTCACGAAGACTGATCACAGGATTTGCCAAAGGTGGCTTTAGTCCCCGTTCCCACTTTGCAAACTCCTCGAACTTGGGCTGCAAATCGTATAAACCCTTGTCAATTATTGCTTGAGCTGAAACAATTTGGCACCTGTCTTCAATTTTCAGAGCACCTTGCGACAGGTATTCCCCAAAGTAATAGGATCCCGAGTGTATACTGTGCTTCTTCGACCGGAGACCCTCGAAATTCCTCAGACCTGCATCAAAAGAGCGATAAGCGCAGATGAGGTCTATATCTCGAAGGAAAACTCCCTTGGGAAAGCTGATAGTGTCGATGATACAAAGAAAAATGTCGTCGAAGGTCGATCCGTCTCTTGAATTGGCATGTAGAGAGAAGACATATACAAGTGCAAATAACAACGAACTCGTCCAGGAAACCAAGTTATCGCTAGTACCTTCTAGCCATCTGAGATGCTTATAAAGCATTTCTGCCACTTGCTCGTTGTCATCCCTGGCAAATATATCCATTTTATGGCTTGCACTGTCATACCTGGCATCCATAGACTTTGTCCAGGACCAGTCAGTCGTACCGCAGGAATTCGGAGTAAATACTCGAAACAGATAGCGAGGTATGTCGTCGAATTTTTCCCGAAGCCACTCCTTGTTCCCAGTAGGGCAAAACAGAAGACACTCAGAGAAACTTAGAGCCTGTAGCTCATCCGTTAGATTCTCGAGCGACATTGTTTGCACTTGGAGAGCCTTGGTACTAAATGCGGATTGATTAAAATATTCGAAATAGCTCTCTGCATCCAAGTTGCGAGGTAGCTCATGGAAGGAAGCTGGAAAGTGCGGATGGTTCAGTAAAGCTAATGAGTGGAGCCTTTTCTGTGACGAGATCACCAGTGCAGAAAACGGGACGCAGTGATCATCTAACTAATGACTGAGTTACACGTCATCTAGTGAGACCCAGGCTAGATTCGGACGTTACATGTGTTGATGAGAAATCGCCGATGGGGTAGCCAATGGACGTTGGCCGCGGGGCACCCGCCTTTAAGGGCGATGTGAGGCCCTGGTGCTGCAAAATCGATTGCCCTCTTACAACCAGCTGCGTCCAGTTCAGTAGGTGCAAACAGTAGCGATGGCCCTGAAACAGAATGCGAGAAACAAATGGGTTCCGAGGAAGGGAGGAAAGAGAAAGTTGAAGGGAGCAAAAAGTAGAAGTGAAGAATATTTGAGGCGAAAGAATTGTTTGGTACAGCCGGTAAAGGCAGTAGGAATATTTAACGGAGGTGATGCGATTCCTATCTTCGCAGGGGGTGATAAAGTGGTTGAGAATTGCTGGAGGGTTCCGGTGACAGGTTTAATACCAACGCAGAGGGCGGATGGAGTTGGAGCGAACGATCACTATCGGAGAGTGAACATAATTTTCATCAAACGTATGTGCATTCAATCTGTTTTAGATCATTCGACATCGGTGATGGTAATAGCAACTATGTATTTGGCGAAAGTGCAGAAGAATATAGTGGGTCAGCAAGATAATATGGTGGCTGAAGAAATCTGGAGACATCATTTGAGGTTGGGACAAGGGATGGGTCGAGAACAAGATTATTGCGAGTTGAGGAGATAGGAATGGTGTTGGATAGAAGACCGTTTGCAATACGCCCTGGACCGAATAGGGATATATTGGATTCACTAGATAGGTCGTTGGTTTGGTATCGTTTAAGTAGAGTTGGGGGTGGCCGGGTGGTGAGGGTGGCCGGGTAGTGAGCTTTTCGCGAGCCCTACCCCATCAGCATCGGGAAAGCGTAATACACTCAGATATGACACTTGCATCATCTGAGGATGATTTTGAGGCATCCTCTGGTGAGGTTTGATGTTTTCCACGTTTGGTAGGTCATTTGGGTGGGTGTCGGGTTCACTTTCTTGTTGCTGTTTGTGTCTCTGCTTCAAGCACTTTATCCCGTATTTCAGAAGTTGTAAGGACAAAATGACCTTAGATAACCTTCTGTTTGCCACTTCGTTGCCCTTGTCGTGCACCTAATATAGCTTCCCTTTTCTTATTGGCATTTCATAGGATAGAAACTTGGGCAGCAAGGTGTTCTATTGCTTTTGTAAGATTTAAAGCATATTATCGCGTTGTTGAACTTAATAGAGAAGTTGAAACTTTGTTCTTGAAAGTGGTATTAAGTTGCCATAAGATGTGACTATCGGGAGGTGAGCTTTCAACTGGAAGAGGTAATACTGCTTGCTGTAGTGGTATTGTTGATCGAAGTGATGATAGAATATATCATAAGATTTTCTAATGATTTAACAGAATCAACCCTGCCCTATGCCATGCAGAGAGAATATTTTTTTCAACTAGAGCTTTAGATTTTGCTCTTGTATAGATTTGTTCCCACTCGGCTTTGGTAAGATAATAGACTCCATTTCTAGTAAAATAATCTATTTCCTATCTATGATAAGTTGTTAGAAGACCAAATATAGCAACATCTGCTGGTTGAAGTAGGTGGGAACTATGCGGTGGAATAGCTAATAAAGTAATTTTATACTCCATACAATGAGCAATAAAATTACTCACTATATAGCTATTATGGCTATCACAAATAAGCAATCGTTGTCGTCCATTTGCTTTGTCTCGGGTTGCTGACTCAAATACCTGTTTCAGTCATTCCAATCCATATATATTATTTGTCCAAACTTTTTGACTAGCTGCCTATTGCCAATCGATTGGAGTATCGGAATTGATCCACATGTTACTGACGTTTTTTGCTTTCATAATCACAAGAGGTGGAAGTACTGATCCATCAACACAAATGTATTTATCAGCTGTAACTCACTCTTGATGTCCAGGTTCTATCTTATATCGTATCCTCAATGTAGTGTTAATCACAATATGACTAGATTGACTAGTTCTAATAGTAAAGCCCATTTCATCTATATTGTATATATCTTGTAACTCGAGGTTGTGCTCTTGGCATGCTGCTTCGAATGCATCAAATCACTTATGTACCAATTCTGCTATTGTGTCTTTCTATCGTAAGAGGTCTATTCTAGTACTATGCCTAATTTTCAAATGAGGATGTTGTTTGATAAAGCACTTAATTTAGTCCTGGCCAATCGGTGATATGGTAGCAAGTTGCATCCCATCTGTATTAACTGATGTGATATAATGCGTCAAGATTTTCTAGACTAACTCTTGAATTACCTGATAAGAAGTAGGATAACTATTAGCAAATAAGTGATTACATCACATTTGAAGTACATTTTCCTCAGAATATGATAGTAGCTGACTCGATTCATGGGCTTGAGTGTTATTGAGACCACCTTTGACGCGTCGTGATAGGGTCATATAAAGAATGTCATGAACTCTACTAACTATATAGATACTTACAACTTCTTTTTTTTGGATTGTATTTAATACCTTCACTATTTAGACTTTGAGTTCTGTAAACTTCTGGCTTTGATTTTTTGTCATAATTGTGGAAGATATTGCTAATAGGGTGGGGCTCGTGAAAAGCTCACCACCAGTTACAAATGTAGATTCCAGGCGCTTGGAAAGCAAGGTAGGACTACTTCTATTCGATAATTCAAAGCTAAAGAAGAGAGGAGGTATAGAAGGAGGACTCACGTTTATATATATAAGAAAAGAAAGCTCTCGAACCTGCCGTGAACTGTCACGAGCCATGCCAGTTGCGATTGGATCCGTTGGCTATACTATGAGCGGTAGTGGTTCGTGGCATTCGTAGGTTCATTGGGTAGTACGGTTGAGGTTCGCGTAGGGGCTTGCATCATGGTTAAAGCCCGTGTAGAGGCTCGAGGGCTTTGCGCGAGGTTCGTGAGTCTGGCGATGAGCTCATGCAGCTCGTGGAAACTAGATCAGAGGCTCAGGTCAGAGGTGATTGGAGGCTCAAATTGGAGGTTTGTAACACTACTTAGCTACCCTCACCACCCGGCTACCTCCAACTCCAAGCATGAGGGAAGACTAATAGGGAAGGTGAACTAGCAAGAAAGCAATAAAACTACAAATTAAGAAGTACTTTCATTGTTAGTCATCAATGCAAATACCAAATAAAGTAAAAGTGTATTTTGAGTTGGGTAATGTCAGGAGCCAGTGCTGGCCACAAGAATGCCATGCAATAAAGTAACTCCATATGGTTTCCACTACTGTATTTAGTTGATCTGTTGAATATTAAAAGGAAGTCAGTAATCAATTCTTCTATATACTAGAATCAATCCTCTTGCCTTCTGACATCATGTCTAACTGTAACCTACCCAGTGGGTCATTATGTCAAGAGCCTGTACTGACTGCAGGAATGCTATGTAGCTATAAGAACTGTAGCGCAGGTCTTGGGGATATATATTACGAACCTCCGATCTGAGCCTTCGATCTAGCCTCCACGAGCCGCATCAAGCTATATGAGCTCATCGCCAGACCCACAAACCTTGTGCAAAGCCCTCAAACCTCTATATGGGCCTTAACCATAATGCAAGCCTCTACGCGAACCTCAACCGTGCTGTTACGAACCTTTAACCGGAGCCTCCAATCTAGACTCTACAAGCCGTATCGAGCTGCATGAGCTCATCGCCAGACCCACAAACCTCGCGCAAAGCCCGGTGAACTTACGGACAGACCACACCGCAAACCACTACCGCTCGTAGTATAGCCAGCAGGCCCAACCACAGCTGGCATGGCTCGTGACAGTTTGTGGCAGGTTCGAGAACTTTCTTTTCTTATGTATATAAACATGAGACTTGCTTCTATACCTTCTCTCTTCTTTAGCTTTGAATCGTCAAATAAAAGTAGTCCTATCTTGCTTTCCAAGCGCCTGGAATCTACATTCGTAACATGTGTTACCCAACGAACCAACGAACGCTATGAACCACTACCGCTCATGGTATAGCTAGTGGACCCAACTGCAGCTGGCATGGCTTGTGACAGTTCGTGGTAGGTTCAAGAGCTTTCTCTTCTTATGTATATAAACACGAGTCCTCCTTCTATACCTCCTCTCTTCTTTAGCTTTGAATCGTCGAATAGAAGTAGTTCTATCTTGCTTTCCAAGCACCCGGAATCTACGTTTATGACAATATATAGTAGTGTGACAACTTATGGTAATGATAGAGTAGCTCCAGCATATCACAATCATAATGCGTTCGTAGAGGCAATGTGATTATCACGGTGGTAAAAAAATAATTAATAAAAATGCTCTTAGTATTATAGTTTAGAAGAAAAACTAATTGTTGCCTATTCTACTATGAGCAGTGGGCTGCTTAAATACATAGTTTCACTGGATCTATGTAAAGGTCGCTCATATGGCAAACGCCAGATGGCTGAGGGCCGCAGGCGGTCCGCCGGTGGCACGTGACCGACATGTATTTAGCCTCATCGCTGGCAGCCCTTTGGGGGTCAGCGATTAGTTCTTATTAAGAAGTCATCAAGAAGTCACCTTAACCTCGTCTCTCATCGCTAGAAACCTAGCCGGCGCTCCTACGGATCGCCTGTGGCACCCTGACGGCGCAGCTAACTGCCTGCCCATTGATTCATTGCCTACGAGACGTCTATATACACTGCGACCGGCACACTACCGGTACCATGACGAGACGCCTACGGAGAGGCGTCTCAGCATCCCTTACAAGTTCTAATCGCTCTTCCGTTTAACAGTGGTAGTCCGCCGAGTCGAGTGTACGGTTGAGTAACGATGGTTCGTGGAGGTCAGCCTGTGGTTGAGGAGCCGGGCGAGTCGTCCTCTGGGACGACTGGGGCCCCGGTCACCCAGAAGCCGGGGACGTACAGGAACTACGCCGGGCCCTTGAGGAGCAGAAGCAGCTGCTCCTGGACCAGATAGAGGTCGAAAGACTGCAGCAGGAGCTTCGTTTGTTGAAGCAGAACGCCGGACGTCCGACCGAACGAGAACCGGACGTGGAGTCTACAGCGGGCCCCCCAAGTCATGTAGGTGGTAAACGCCCGCGAGATGATGACTATGAATCGTCGCAGGACTCCCTGGAGCCGGTCCGTCGTCGAGTCGCGCCGTCGTCAAACCGGTTGCAGATTAAGGAGCCGGAAAAGTACGACAGCCAGAGCCTTCGGCGGTACCGCGAATTCATTCGCCATTTCGAGGTAGCGCACCAGCTGCAGCCTGACGAGTACCCGACGGACCGCACGAAACTCCTCCATGCGAGTTTGTCTCTAGAAGGCGAGACACTGGACGCATGGCTCCGCCATGAGAAGAATACGGGTGGCGAGGCCACTTGGGACGATTTCAAGCAGGTGCTTAGGAACCTGTTGCAGGATCCGATGTCGAGAGCGTTAACGCAGGGTCTGCGGTACGACCGCGTTGCCCAGCGCCCCGGTCAAACCGTCCAGCAGTTCGTTAACTACTTGGAGGAACTCGAGGCTGAGCTGGAACCCTACTCGGATACGCACCGTAGGCAGCACCTGCTGGCTAAGCTACGACCGGAGTTGCGGCAAGCCCTAGGGAATTATCAGGAGCTGCCCGCAACCCGAGCCCAGGTGATCAACCTCGCGATCCAGCTGGAGGCCAATATGCAGCGGACATCCAAGAGCTCTACGCAGACGGACTGCCCACAGGCCGGCCAGAGTCAGGGTTGGAAACAGCAGTCCGGGGGTTCAACCACCAAATCTCAGGGGCAGAAATCGAAGGGTAAAGCCCCTGAGAAGAAACGGGATGATACCCCACAGGCGGACAAGTCT